>JABCKU010000080.1:0-40235 GCA_018221655.1 Myochromella boudieri | reverse complement strand
TTAGCGTGAAGCCGGTGCAGACAAGAGAATGGAATACTTGATAGCATCTGTGTCATCTGCGACACCATCGCCCCTTGCGCCAAAATCCTAACGAGATTTCAGTAACAAGTTATTAGAAGGAGGGGTAATGGGTTACCTTAACGTTTCTGAAGACCTGGTAACCTGAGTTGGAGTGGTACGCTGAGATACCCTGGTGTCGGATGGTTTGCATCCAAAATGGGTCTCCTGAAGCAGCCGTGCCAGGCCCTATGGGACCTGAACAGGTCGTTCCCAGACCATGGACAAGGCTGGTAAGCCCAAGGACCACGGACACGAAGACCACTGGGATGTTGTGAAGCATCAAATCCGCGCAGAAGAGAGGAGTTTAACTGACACGAGGGTGCGATCGTTACTTCGAAGGGTAACTCGCGATCGCCTTTATAGCAACTCGCGGATAGCACTAACGCACGCCGCAAATGTCTATCTGTCATGTCCCAAGTCACAATGGTCGCATACCCATGCTTTCTCTTGCTGGATAGCAGGCGCGTGATAACACGATAGTCCAAATCTGCACGAAGACTGGCGTTGAAACTAGCCAACATTTCAGAATTAGGCAATAGATTGGATTCCATTTCCACCAGCGCCGTAAACCATGGCCAATGTCATTGGCTACAGTCCTTCGGAGCGTCATGCGCTTCTTCGGTGTTTTTGAGCATCGTCGAGTGACTTGATGTAACCCCGTGAGTACGAGACTCCTCTATAGCAACACGAGTACCTGCTGAGGCGGTACCTACACACTCATCATCATGGGGCCACACAAAGCGAAGCATATAAAGTGCTCAGTGGTGTGGTCCAATGGTAAAGTTATCACATGTTAATTGAACACATGTATCATCGTCATTGGTACTTGGGCGCAATGTGACGCGTAAGGTGCTTTAGGGACCTTTTGCAAGTAAATGTTCGGCTGAGTAGTGAAGATGTAACCTTCATTAAGATCAGGGTGAGTGAATCCGGGACTGGAGGAGTTAAAACGTACCCCAGGCTTCAAAAGTCCCACAATATCTACGTCTCTGGTCACAGCGAATTTACAATCGATGAGCACAAGTCGCCAAGACTTTCAAAACAAGCGTTTTGCTTAAATCCGTGTCTTCGATGGCCCAATTTGACTTAGGTTCTCGTCCCGGCGAAGCTTGTGACGTTGTTGATTCGAAAATTCCGGAGGAGGATCCGAAAGGTTGCCCAGTTAGTCACGATCATGCTGATCATATCAACATCACATTGTCCGTAATGAGCAGAGTGGCAATGATTGAGGACGTATAATTCGGATATGGGTGAGGCATAAGCCTCGGAAATAAGGTGTTTGTGTCAGACTGTACAGGTCATCGGTTGACTTGCCTGTTCTGGGTGAAGTCCATAGACGCCATGTTCCAGGATTTATCACCGTTTCCGAATAGTATTGTCCAATGGCCAATAACAAAGATTGAGGTGATATATGAGCAAGCGCTAGGCAGGTTCAAAAATTCCAGTATTGACTTTTGGCTAGTGTAGATGGACTTATTGTGGTCAAACGCAGGGAGAAAGAATGGTAGTTGGCAAACATTTGTATTGCGTAATATGGTTACATTTAATTTAATAAAGTATCTGTTCTGTATTCCCTCGTTCACCGAGAGAATTATCTACAGAAAAAAGAGCAATCAAAAGAACATCGTCTCCCCGATATCACAAACACCGAATGCACCGTCCTCAATACCTACTTTCTTGCATTCTTCCGCCAGCTTTTTTGGCGGCTCTAAGACGTCTTCTGTCGTCAACACCCATGTTCTATTAAACAGAGTTGTAAGTTAGACAGATTCAAGCAGCTGGCAAAAACACTTTACCCCCAGTGCATTCCAAGAGCTTTACGCGCCTGGATATCCTTGAACAATAGCACGCTGTCTTGTGGTGCACAATGAATGGGCGACATGAACTGACGAGGCATGTAAGCCCTAGGTAGGAGATATAGCAAATTAGTAAATTAATTAATATACTGATAAATGGAGGGGAATACGTGCCCAATGGGAATCATCGCAAAATCAAAGCCACCAAATTGTTCCCCAATCTCCTTGAACACAGGACACGTAGGCACTTTCTCCTCATCCTGGCCATCCATCACTGCACGATAACCCGTATCTCCAGCAAAGAAAACTTTAGCACCCGTAGAGTCAGCGTGATTGGGAGCCGATGTGTTCTGCGGAGAATCTCGCACTTCCTCGACAGCCCAGCTCGCCCAAAGAGTCTTGAAGCGATCAAAAGTGGACCGACCAGTGAAGTGCTGAGAGGGAGTGCAGGTGAGCTCGACAACGACCTTACGTGCTGGTCCATCTTTGTGGGAAGGGGTAGAAATCTCTACGCGTTTGGAATCCCACCAGTCCATGATATGGACATGACTGTCGGGAATACCCATACACTTGAAGAAGGATCCGTTGCCTAGAGGTGCAAAAAAGTGTGGTTTGCGCGGGCGCTTTGATAGAACATCGATCGTGTGGGTATCAAGGCTGGGGTGGGACTGAGCCAATAAAATTGACGCCGTGAAGGAACGTACTGGTCATAATGGTTATGCTGAAGAAGGTGATTAGGAAGGTGATGGCTGAGAAAGTGAACTCAAGCAGACCGAAATTACAATAGCGTCAACTTCTGGAATGTCTTCGATCTTACAAGGCGGAGCTGAGGTAGTAGTAAATATCAGGTGAAAATCGAAGCTGACTGGACATAAGGAAAGACTAACGTGTAAAGCGCTTCGGGCCAACCCATTGACTAGGGGAGCACCTATCACTGAATACGGGGTCGAACAAGATTCTTGCACCACGCTCGCCGGATTCGGAGCGTGAGGGAAGTTCCACAAGAAAGCAGGCATGCCCAAGCCACGTGGAAATAATCTTGTCTCCTCTTTTCTCCTTAGCCAACTCAGAGTTCGGTTTCACTACTCCCCAGGTTGGTGTACGAATAGGTAAGAGTTGTTTGGTAGCTTTCGATACGGATGGGAAGCTTAGGAACTGAGAGAACAGCTAAGTGGTGTACTACAAATGAGCAAGATGGTCAAGAAGTACGAGGGTAGATACAGGACTCACACCAACATGGTCCGAAAACCCGTTCTTCCTCCAGCTTGACCATGGATTGTGAAACCCAGAGCACGTTAGATCGTCCCAGTGTTCAGGCTTGGTTCCGCTATCCAAGGAAGCCTTTTTGCGAGGGACACTAGTGACGAAGATAGAGGAGGTCATGGCTGAGTAGAATGCTGGAGTTACAGTGTCAGAGTAACTCAATAAATATGATAGTAAAGGCTGCCGCTGGATGACGAGTCTTTCGGGCCGGCCATGACTTGTTTGGACTTCCGCATGTATCGGCTCAATCTCTTTCCGTTTCACATTACACCTATCTCGGGAAAATGCAAGCAAATGCCCCCAAAAGGTCTAAAAGGTCACCAATTGCAACACCCATAAAAACTACCTCGTGCTTTATTCTTGGCGTTACCGATTGGCTTCATTGTAATCTTATGTACAGTGCATGCTAATGCATGGATCTAAACACAGCCACAGTCAACCGACATGAAGACGCGTTTATACGTGGTGTCCCGTGGTGTAGGAAGTGCCTTACCTGCGATAGGCAAGATATCCATAACTCTGACACGAGGATGCAGCATTGAAGAGTTTGCAGGCTGTACAGATTCCTGCAATCTTCAGTGTTGGCGGCTGTTTCTATCTAGCCACTTCAAGGCACGTTCCTTTGTCGCAGCTCGCCCATTGTCGCCTAACGTCAAACAGACGCCAGCTTTAATTTGTTTCCTCTGCGCAGTTCTAAAAGAATGACACTGGAGTGACGTACAGCCCCAACCGACAATGAATTGAGCTGGAAATACATGGTGAGTGGCGTCAACAATACGACAAAGTCGTGTTCTCGGCCTCAACGATAACCTTTTAAGAGTCGAAGTTTCTCTATGGTCGTCTCACCACCCAACTTCGATTGCCAACTTCTCTTACCATGTCCCAGCCCACCTCCCCAATTGCTCAAGGATTTGATATCCTTGACCTAAAAAACTTGGCGAAGGCCACCACCAAAACTTTCGAACGTCTCGTACCCTTCTGTCATATGCAAAATCCGTGGGTCCTCGACTATTATAGCCGCATGAGCACCATCTTACCTCACCGTGTAGTTCGGCTCCCCAAGCGGGACCGACCGTCTTCAAGATCATCAACAAGCTTAAAGCCTACCTCGAAGCCATCGATACGAGTATCCAGGTCGTACACCTGACTTACCGAATGAGCATGGCTGCTGTGACACTGTGGAGCTTTCCCCACGATGAACTGAAGCCTCTGACCGAAGACCATGAGCGGCGAAAGCAGCTAGAAGACATCGTCGCACTTGCCGATGATGCCCACCTCCAGGCGCAGAAGGCGAATGCGGCGTTTAGACAAGCACAACAGGACTTCTACCGGGTTCGTCCCTTTACTAAACTTGGTGTGAATGGGTGAAAACAAAAAGCATTGCCATAGACGGAGTGGTCGTTCCTCCTCAGACTGGAAATCCAATCGATCCAGATACCGTCCGATCTAGATGGGCCAAAGTCCAGGTCGATTGCTTAGTCTATCAAACATTGGTGCGCTACATCCCTCATTCATCGTTGAGGCATGCTCATAATACCTTTATTCATCAACAGATCTCGGAAATGCAGGACCGATATGCCTCTATGTTACCTTTATCCCGAGGGTTGTGGCAAGTGCCGGCATCGAACCACAACCACAATAAAACTCCAACCCGGCGCAACATAGTCAGGAAGGCATCGAATCTCTTTCAAGATGCCGTTAGGCATCTTGCCTGTCATAGATGTTTCCTTTTATAATCCCATATATTACAGCCTCTGACAAAATACTACCACCATCATTCTTTCCATATAATTTTGTGGGTTTCCCGTTCTCATCCCACCTCCTATTCACGAACTTATTCTTCATTAGTAACTCTCGTAATTTATACATAGAATCTACCATAGATGCACCATTGCACGCATACCCAAAATTCTAGACTGCTTATCCATGTCACACGAGACCATTGAGACCACCCATAATCGCTTCATTGTCATCTAGAAGGTCAAAAAAAAAGAAACAAGAAATCAGCCTTACCTCGTTAGGCGTCGAGGAAGCCCGCCTCAGTACCCAATTATATACGATCCAATCGCCTCAGATCGCATTCTCGCCGCCGGACCCGGCCAAAGCCCAATCCTGATAAATGCAAGACGTCACGGATCGAGAAATTGTTGGTCGGCATCCATTTTGACCATTTGACATGATGATCACTGTTTTTACACATGGTTAGAATGTGGCTGTGAAATCGCCTCACCTCCTCTATCTTTCATACCTATTTAACGTATATTTAACCCCGCACCTCCCTCTTCCAGATGTCCAGGTATTCGCTTCCCTGGCTCAAGAGTGACGAGGTTGCGGCGGACTCTGCTTCCAGGAAATCGGCCAAGTCAACAACAGCATTCTTTTACCCACCCTTGACACCGACTCCACCTGTGCCATCCAAGAAAGACATGTCTGAGCCTCTGGTCCCATCCTCGTCCCGCAGCCCTCCACCACTTCCTCCACATCCGTACCAGGCATATTCGCCCGAATCTTATGACTACCTGACCACACCACCCACGAACACCAACACGATACCCAACACCTCACATACCCAGCTACATCCTGGTTCGCACCCCGGTCGTGCTGTATCCACTACGACTGCGTCCACTGACGGAGAACCAGATAAGGCAACAAATACTCCGCCAACCTATGTCGTTCATCACCATCACCACCACCACCATACACCCCCAGCAGTGCGTGACTCACTCCCCCCAATCGCCCGCACTCCAGGGGTATCCATCCGTATATCACCCCGCCGCGTGCTCAGCAAGTTCAAGCCACTAGTCCTCCTCGTTTTATTCCTGCCGATACCACCTCTTCTCTCAGTACTCTACATGGTCATAGGCCACTCTATCCTTCGCCGTGCTCTCCACTCACACTCCTGGGCGCCGCCTTTGATATCTTCAGCAAACGCCGGTGCAGCTGGCGGTGCAATTCTTTCCCTTCCACTCTTCCTCGCTCTCTTCATTCTGTTGTACCCCTCACCAAAAGCTGCCAGCCCGACGCGAGCTGCGAACGAAGACTTTTTCGAAGATGATGATTCATCACATGCAGCTGGCACCCAGCAAGCGACATCACTCGCTACCTATGTCGCCTCCGTAGCGATATTTCTTGGCGTTGGGGCTGCCGCTGGACCGCTTGGTGTAACGTGTCTGGGAAAAGACGGGCGTCCTGCAATGCTTTTACCGGGAAAAGCTGCAGAGGCTGGAGCTGTCGGTGGGGTCATTTTATGGGGTGGTGTACTCGTCGTTTCTGCCATTGCTGCTATGAGCTTGGCGGCTAGTAAGAAAATAACGCGGCCATCATTTGAAAGCAAAAGTTAGGTTCCTTCTTGCCGAATTCTTTCTTTGGGTTAGCTTTGTCGCTGGTTTCTCTGGTACGCTTTTCTCCTCGCTTTCGGTTTTTCGCATTTGTTGACTTGTGTCCACTGTTGCTCTAGCTTTTCACTAATCCACAACCATCTACCTTCCCCATTCCATTTCAAAATAGCCCACGATATGATACGACCGCCTACCTATACCTTCTCGAACTTTACCTGCATTGTACTTGTGCATTATGCAACTAGTATGTACTATCCACGGACGTATCCCTTGCACGTTCACCATGTAGTATGTTGTAAATTAGTCACTTTCGTTTCGATTTCGTAAACGAGTCACTCTATCTAAGTTACAGACTGTAAGAGGAATTTGAGATGTCGACTTCATGTCATAGTCAGGCCACATATTTTCTCCAACAAACTACTGTCGACGTCAACGTTCACGTCATTTTTGACCAGTCATGACTGGAGCCAAACTTGGAGCAAGAGAAAACTGCCAGGGCTCAGCTTGGCTCAGTTCATTTTAGATTAGATCTGAATGCGCCGATTGCCGATGGCCGGTCCGGTTCCTGATTCTTTCTCAGCCGAGCTCCAAACGTTTCAACTGTTCCACGACCTAGCCGTTTTCACAGCAACAGCCTTAGTTGGTTGACTTGCCCCACTTTCTCTCTCTCTTCTACTGTACGAATTGCAACGAATTTTAGTAATCTGGGGACGCTTTATACCCAATTCAACTCAAGACCTTCGCGACTAACATGTCCAAACCACGATTCTGCCTCACACTCCTGACATACGCGCTAATTACTGCTCTGCTACCCATAGGCTCATCACAGGAGCTCTCTGATTCCCAGGTCGTGCTTATTGAAGCGCGTTTGGCAGATGGGGCCAAAACCAGGTGAGTTACTCTTGCAACACGCTAGATCGCGTAACTGAGGCTAACAATTTCATTCCGCAGTTGGGAGCTCGGTACACGTACTCAGGCTATCGTAGCTATGAATGCAACTCGCTACTCTGTATTAACACCCTCTGCATCTCTACCACCACCATCGTCCGTCCCGGACTCCCTAACTTCCGCGCTCGAGCCTTTCTTTGGCATCGCTCGCACCACCGTCACAGACCGCGCCGAATCAAACAAAAATGTCACCGGTCCACAGCCTTTGATACAGGATGGTAGTGCCGCTGACCCGGCATCCATTGGTTTTTCCGTGCTATTGGCTAACTGGACAAGCCAGAGCGGAGGTGACTATGCTGGGGCAGCCAAAGATCAGCTTGACTATCTGCAAAATGTAGTACCGAGGACGAGTGACGGCGCGATTTCTCATCGTGTTTCACAGGTACAGCTTTGGTAAGTTCATGTCAATGTCATATGTAGGCCTTATTTATATCTCAGCGGCGTCTAAGAAAGCCCTGTCAACCCTATATGGATGTTTCTTCCTTCATCAGATCTTCCTGCTCTCCTTTTTTCCTTTGTTTTTTTACTTCTTTCCTACGCTACGTGCCGTTACTCATGCTTTACTTTCCAGGAGTGACTTCGTCTACATGGTGCCCCCATTCCTTGCATACTATGGCATGATCACGCGAAATCGCAGCCTCATCCTCGAAGCGCACGATCAAATCAAACTATATCGCTCCCATCTATTAGATAAATCGGCGAACAATCTTTGGAAGCATGTATTGCTGGGCACTAGTGGAAATGACGAAGGCCACTGGTCAACAGGCACGTGAAGTTCATCATCTCAACAAATGGAAGTGGCGTCTAAAGTATACCCGATTTGGCTAGGAAACGCGTGGGCGGCAGCAGGCATGCTACGCGTTCTCGGGACCATGAAAAATTCGGAATATTCGAATACTTTCAAAAATGAACAGAACGACCTCGCCAACTGGATCAAGGAGATCCACTCGGCGATGTATCCACACCTTGTGCGTATTCGACATTCATCCATCTCATCAACGTTACTAACAAGACATGTCAGGATTCCAATTCCAATCTTTTTTGCAACTACGCCTCACAGCCAGTGACAGCGCCAGGCAACTTCCTCGATGCCTCTTCTACCGCTCTCCTTGCGAGTACTGTATATCGTCTATCCCTTCTCCGGGGCGAGCACTCTCACCTCCCCGTCGCGGAACGCACTCGTAAAGCACTCTCCGCCACAAATTCTACTACCAAATCGCTAGTACACTTCGACTCAGACGGTTGGCTGACTCCCGTCGTTAACCCACATTCGTACGGCGAACAAGGCTCACAAAGCCCTGAAGGCCAGGCTTTTGCCGTTGAGATGCAAGCCGCGTGGCGGGATTGGGTTGAGGACGGATCTAAAGGTGCCAATGGCGCAATACGTGTGCAAAGTGTTGGGGTATTGGGTTGGACACTCGTCATGCTTGGCGTGTTATGGGGTATGTTTCTTTGAATTTCATTTCTTGTGGTGGATTCTTTGCGAGTAACATTAAAATCTTCTACGTTATAAAGTATGAAGACAAAGTTTGGACTTCACTATCATAGCTTTTGGCTTTTCGTGCTACATAATCTGCACTCTCTGGTGATACACTCAATGTTATAGCCTATATATCCTATCAACTTTCGCTTTTATTCATTCATCACACCATATTTTTATCATCATCATTGTGTCGCTAGCTTTCCTGTAACTATAACACTGTCGTTCTTCAGGCCTAGACAGGTATTTACATCGATTTATGGTTATGTAAATATTTTGACTATACTACAGAATAATTGCCCGAAGGAGAGATACGTATAACACTGGCGAGTCACCTACATCGACAAGTCCTTCTTAGCCCTGCAAAAAGTCTTCTTCCAGCCCCAGGTGGGGAACGACGTAGGGTTCGACAGCCACTTTGCGAATACCAACGCCTGCGCAGGATTTGCCTGTACTTTCGCGTCACGAACTCTCTCCGTCCACGCCTTGAACATCTCCACATCTGCAAGGGCCCCATAGCACATTGCGATCGCATCCACATGCTTTTCTCCACCTAGAACCTGTAAACCTTCCTGCTTGATCATCCGCAGCGCTTCGACGTGGAGCTTAATCAACGCGTCATCAGGCATACTTGCGTCAAGGCACCACTTCTCGTATGGTGGTAGAGTGTCCCAAAACTGCTCGAGTGCTGCACGTGTTGAGTCACTAAAGTGTACCGCGTCTCCAGAAGGGAGTCTGCAGTAGGGGCATTGGCAGAGAAACCCGCATAGTGCTTCAAGAGTGGCGCGCCGTTCATGGCGTGGGCGAGTAGAGGATACGTATTGAATTGTGACTTCTTCACCCTTCCTGATGGGACGTACTGCAGAAAGGTAGAGGGAAAATGTCTTCACATCCCACTCCCATCGTGCATTTGGCCCACAACTAGATACAAACTTATAGTGAGTTTCACGTGCAACTGAGTGCTAGAAAGCGGAAGAGCGGCTGACCTATGGTTACACCTGCTCGTATTGAGGAAAACCGCCCTATGCGTGTCGATTTCTGGATGAGGACCTGAGGAAACCTCCAGCTGTATCCCCAGAGCATTGGTGCGAACTATTCCTTCGAGGAAGCTGTATTCTTTGGTAGAGTACGAGTTCGCTAAATGCATCAGCTCATATCGTGTATCTGGTGGAAGGCGATCAGAAAGTTCAGCGTAAACATCCGCCAGCGGCAAGCTCAACCCTAGAAGATATGGAGCGACTATAATTGGGTGCTCCACGAGAATGAGGGATCCTGCGGGTGTGTCCCTCAACACAAACATTCCCAGTCCTTTGTCTCCAGCATCTCCGATCTCAAAGGTATATAACGGTGTAGGACATGGAGGCTGAAATGTTTTGGGCAGGAGGCTTTCAACGCCCTCATCCAGGAGAACGGCAGCCTCACAATCTCCGAAAACAAAATTTTGCATAGAATAGGAGCGGCTCTTCACATGTCCAGCAAAGTCGAACTCGGTCCGCGCCAGCGCAGGGTTGGAGATGACCTGAGCGTTGATAGTCGCGCAAATGTGTGGTGGAGGAAGAGAGCTTGGACCAGAGGCTGAACATCTGCGCCAGGCAGACATAGTGGAAGTGGAAGCGGAAGTAGCACAAAGTTTAGGAGGCATCGGAGTCTTGAGCTGTGTGAAGTGTATTTGGGATTGGCCCAGATTTAAATACGTCTACTCCAAGCCACGAGACAGACTGCGAGGTCATACATGCATAGACCGCCCAATCAAGAAAGGTTAAAGCGGACAATAGCATCCCGATATCACACACGAGCCTGGCTGTTGTGGCCACCACATCACAACCAGGATCCCGCTTTGACCCAGAATGTGCGTAATACCCAACAAGTGGCAGGCCGAAAAGCGCCCTCATGCATTGCTGCGGCCGTGCCACATGGATTACTGCAGGAAAAGGTGCATCATATAGACAGAATTGTTGGATGAGATCGCGAAACGAAATGATGTGTGGCCCAGGATGAAAGGATATTTGAATGATTATTGTTTGTGGTTTCGGGAAAGAGCCCACATGTTTGTAGATTATTTGTAATCAGATAAGATCTGTCAAATAAATATAATCTCGTCAGTCCGTCAGTCCCTCTCTTCAGACTTTATCAAACTCGAAATTAAGTTGGAATTCTGAGAGAGATGTCACCTGAATCGGCCTGAATCATTTAACTACCCTGGCCGGTTCTTGCGCCTTTGCAATGAATTTGAGCCACCTGGTTTCAAATTTAGCCTAAGTTATTGACATAGAGATACTTACAAGTAGCATTACTCTGCCCAAACAAAACTACATTTCTAGATCTAATCATTCCTTTACAGTCAGTACTGATACGGTAGGCTGCCGAAATCTGAATATCACAAGACTAGACAGCCGGTACAAATTTATATGGCCTTTTCGTGCTACTAGTGCTTTCCGCCGCCCAGGATGGATACCAAATAGTTATTAGTATAAGTAGTTAAACATAGAGTAACATGCTTTGCGGGGAGTTGGGGAAAAGATCTGGCTAACCAAACGGGTCCTTAATCGTGGCCATTATATGTGATCGTGTTTCCAATTTTCTTGCGGGGATGCGTCCTCTGTGGCACCGAGTCCGACATCGGGATGTAACCATTCACCGCGGTGATATCGAAATATATTTAGGCAGAGGCCAGTGGCGAAGAGCGAGAGTCGAATGGAGATGTATTCACCCGTAAAGCCGCGGAAAACTAGGAGATAACGGGGCATTTAATATAAAATTAGCGGAAGAATAGAAAAATAGGTCAGTATTGGGCGAGGCAGTGTCATATTTTCGGGACTCCGATGCCTAATAAGAGTGATTTTATCAAAGATAAAGAAGGAACGGTACCAGTAAGTTAAAAAGTCCGGGGCAACGCTGGAAGGAAACCTACCTGGGCCCAAAGACTGTACACTGACAACTTGCTCTGCCATCTTCCAGACTCGAGTTTCTCGAATTGAATGTGCCTCTCGGTCAAGAAAAGGTTCCGAATCGTTCATGAAGACGAGCCTAGGATCGGATGCAGGAATGATATTTAGAATAGTGGTTGCCGTATGTCCTGGCGAAGGGTCGAATATTAGGAGAATTACGCATACACGCAAATAGGCACAGCGTAAGAGGATGGTGTGCAACGCCTGGGCAATTAGGAGCACTGCTCCTTCATCAAGTGGCATCGGGCCAACATGCAGATCAAAAGAAAGGTGGGTCAAACACGGCATAAGGTCAAAGCCCCACCAAGCCGTCCAGTCCTCCCATTTGTTGATCACAGAGAGGTGTGTTATCTTGCGAAAGAAAGATAGATGGAAGTGGGGATATGGGGAACCAAGAACACCATGCAACAAGATAGACAACCGTTTGGGACGTAGCGATTCGAGAGCAGCAGCGATCTCTCGATGTGGAGAGGGAATAGTTGATGTTCGCATGGTAGTAGGAATAACCCAGAATGTCAAACTGGTAACGCCTCGACAAACAGAAATGATTCTAACAGTATGGCTGGTGTGAATATCGTAAGAGATGCATAGTGACTTCACATGTGTTGCGAAGAAACTTTGTGATTTGGTGCGAGAAGTTTCGACCGTCCTTAGAAATGCACGACACGTCGTTTCGCGGTGTAGAATAACCACTGAGTAGAGGATTAGCTCCATCCTAAATTCACATCAGCCTCGCAAGACTGAGATGTGAAGTAAGTGCGTAGCAAGCCACTCACCAACGTTGTGAAAACCTGGATACTAAGGCGAGCCTCAAAGCTGTTCTCCTATCCTCCAATGCAGCTTGTTCAAAGATGAGACGGAGAACATCGTGAGGTAGAACTGGCTTCAGATGTGACATGCAAGTCATACTGGAATGATACACTGGATAAAGGATCGATGAGTGGGTCAGCGCAACAGTGTCGGGTTTGTGGAGTGGTGCGCAGAGTCGATCGAAAGTTGTCAAAATTGAATGGGAGGTACCGAATTAACTTCAAATATAATGACATCGGCTTATACGAGATCACAGATCTGAGTGGCTTTTGGTGTGATGAATTAATAAGAAGCCGGGAAGGAGTGTTGCGGCGCTTTACATACTCGAATGGGGCCTAGATGGGCCATGATCCGGCCAATTGGCCCAAGGGGAACCGAACGAGGCGGACTCCCGAGAAACATTGTGCCAGTCATGGCGAATGGGCACCTCCGCTGCGATACTGCTCGCACAACTTTGGGGGGGGGGAGGCATAGGTCGATGTAGGATGATGGGAAGGGATATGCTGTCAAACCGATTCATCGCACATCAAGATTAAGCTGCCTATAAGCCATATGACACCGCATGCGCACACCCCGGCCAACTTCTCGGGTTGCACCGCGTCGCACCTCCCAAACCTGCGAATGAATGAGGCAAACATGAATGGCGCGGAGACCTCGGATGAATGGTATTTGAGTCGGCGGCTGAAAAGTAAGCCTGAATAAAACATTTTGCCGCAGCCGCCGTTCGCAATGTTGGAACTTCAGGCCGTAGATAGTTGACAAGCAGGTGACGTGTGTAGCCAGGTTAAAGAAGTGGAGCAGGGTATTTGAAGTTCGCACAAAAGGATTTGCACACCTAACTATCTAAGGTGTGGGACACTTATGGGTGCCTCGGAGTAACGAATCCACGCGACTGGGTCTGTCCATTGAGTGGATCTGAAAGAAGAACAGCCATCCTTCGGCCTGTGACCCTTTGATTGGGAAGCACAAGCCGAACGAGATAGTGCCCACTAACACTGGGAAGATGGTAAAAAGGGGAAATATAGCGCTTAATCTGGAACGAGGCACCAAAAACCAGATCTCGAGAACAGGAGATTACCTGCATATGCCTCGTAGGTTATAGGTATGTGAGTCGTTACCAGATCATCTGTAAAAAGGCTTTCGTTCGAAACGATCGATGTGAAGGCAGTCGGACGTGGATATGGTCGACGAGCCAGTTGTTATGCGGGTAAATAAACGTCCACGGATGTATCTTCGGTGTAGGACAGACACCTCCATCTAGTCCATATGCTCACAGATGCAGGGTGCCATACCTGTGCGGGCATGAATGCGCCATCTGGGTAGTTGTAAGACTGTCTCTTGGGGAATTTCATTTCGAATAGATCGAACTATTGGTGAACAGTAATCATTTGCCTGCTTTGGAGCTGTGAAGTGTAGAAGTTGGACACCGGGCGGCTGTTGGCTGCTTGGTTCGTGTCAAAGAAGAGCGTGTAACGCATGTGGAACGTTTGGAGTCTTGGTAACGGGAAACCGCGATGAGAAGCTTGTCAGACGCGTCAATGTCCAACTCCGAGCTAAGGCCTGGTTGCTCGGAGAAGAGTACGGGCATCGTCTTCATCAACAGTTGAAACAATTGGCAAAGTGCAGGAGCAAAGGGGACCCTAATTCAAGTCTGCCTGCATGGTATAAACCCGAGCGTGATTAAAGCAGCAGTAAGATTGACCCAGACAATCGTAAGTCCTGCAGTTGATCTGCTTTTGGGAGAGCTATGGCGGTAATAAGAGCCTATTAGAAGCTTATATTCCGCGGTTGGATGGTAGTGACCGAACTTTTGTGTTCAGTAGAAGGGGTAGCCATACTGTACTCTAGCTTTCTGTTGTACAGTCGGACACTTGGCGAAACGAGATTGGCTTCATGAACATACTATTCTTTCGTCTTAGATTGCCAGGAACTTGGCTTTGGCGGAACTGATGTCCGAGGGCAAAGAAATGCTGGGTCCCGAGATGCCATGGTGTGATGATGCTGAATCAGAAATTTAAAGTAGAGTAGTTTCGTGGGTGACGCCAACGTGCCTGCCCTTAACTGGTATCACATGATGTACAGAATCTATTCTCGTCACACTCCTCGACACACTTTGCGATTCTAAAATATTACTTTGGCTATAGAGGCACGCCACGTATGATAAGTGCGCCACCTTTGACTAGTGTAAATAATAGCAATAAAAGCAGCATAAGCTGGGCTACCAGCGGATGATAATCTAGGGGATTGATGGGGTGAACGTGGGACTCCACACCCAACCCATGGCAGGTAAGATCTTGTCCAAGTCAACGACCACTATAAAAAATTGGAAAATCACAGTGTGGTAAGCTTTACTACTGAAATATCACACCATCCAAACCTTTCCTTCACTAATGTTAACCAGAAGATTGCATGAAAGGAGATAAAGAATGATATCACGGCACGAAAGCCAATCTTATGTGATCCAGGGCTCTAATGTTTCTTTCTTGTGTTTAATTTTAGCGCAACACCGTACGTATTGATTGATACATATTGTATAAGTTTAAAAGCAGTTTGGCGTGGGGATGATGCTAGACAAGAAAATGCAATGCAAGGTGTTGTTCAACACCGATGGGTCTTCAAGCTCTAAATTAGAGCTTTGCGAGGATCTCCTTAGCCGCTGTGATGCTAAGCTTGCCGGAATCAGGCTCAATGGTGAGGGATGTGACTTTGTCGTCCTCGGTGGTGATCACATAACGCTGCAAAATAAATAATGATAAGCCGTTAGGCCTGCATGCAACAGTGGGATTTGAACCTTGGATCGTGTTCCACCGAGAAGTGGAGTAGCATCGAAGGAGAGGCCGATGGACTTTGCGAATGCGGCCCTGTCGTCAGCGATGAAATGGACGGCTATAAGGCTGATTTAGCGTGGAACGTAGATGCAGATGTACTGATAACGCACGAGAGCCATCGGGAGCAACAATCTCCTTCCATGCCCTATATAACAGATCGAGCTCAGTATACTTTCACGCAAGTAAGCACACAAAACGTGGACCTGGTGACGAAAGCATCGTTGACTGCGAAGATATAGATCTCGTTGAAGCCTTTGGCCTTGAAGTCGTCGTAGTGCTTAACGTAACCCGGGACGTGGGCGTGGCAGGTCCCAGTAAATGCACCAGGAACTCCAACCTAGAGATCGATAATTATTGAGGAAATCGCAAGCTCGTCCACAGCTGAATACACGCACGATGATGTTTTTCCCCTTCAGAACGAGAGGGCTGGATGAAAGGTGATCGTTTTCCTTGACGTTCTGGGCAGGAATTGTTCCGCCAATTTGAATTGGTTCGGCCATTATTGCTGGGATAGAGTGGCGAAGAGTAGAGAGGAGATACTTGAAGGTGTGAAGAAGATGGGTGGTGAGAGTCAGTCGGGCACCGGGAGGCGGTTTATAAGGCGAGCTGCGAACATGATTTCACGTGGTGTCACCATCATTTTTGAATTTCACCATTCGTGCCCATCTGTGCCCATCGGTATGGTCGGACTCCGTGTTTTAATCTATAACTTCTACCGCTCATACCGCGATGATGATTTGCATGAAGATTGTAAGTAATCACAGGATTGGGATGATACGTGTAAGTAAGCTCGTGATTTCCCTGGCTTGTGGCTTCTTGGTTTGGCTTTCAGAAAAGTTCTGACTGAGACTCGGAGTTACACGATCGCGAAATTTGCAGCTCTGGTAGAGCGGTTGGACCTCCGACCGATGTTATGATGTACATTAAGTACTCTCCGTGATCACGCGAACGGCTTGCAATTGGCCATGGTTGACAGCCAGAGACAGACATAGCCTAATTTTGACATCTCACCAGATTTCACCGCGCCGCCGAGTCCACCTCTGCTGTCACCTTACTACGAACATACTCGCTCTGTTTCTATATCGAGTGAGTTGCTCTCCTACGACGTAGGCCATATTTTGTATGCTTACTAGGCATCCAGCATCGAAAATTTCAAACCTGTAAAGTTGCTGTAAAGTTCCGGCTTTCGTTTTCCCTAACATAACGTCTTTGCCATACTTATTACACATCAGGTTCCAATTACAGTGCCGTTATTTTTCCCCAGCAAAGACCATGCTTACCAACGTCGCAGAATTGTTCTCAGGAACCTCGGCATTGACTTGGCTCCCGACAGCTCCCTACTTGTTCATTTGTTCACATCGTTCTGTCCAAATTTCCAAGCTCTGTAGGCACTTGCTCTATTTCAGTGTAAACTGTCCATCTCCTGATCATCAAATCACCAAGCATTCCACCCAAATCACAATGACGTCTTCAAGGAGCCTCTTTCCAAACGGCGTTGATTCTTTCCAGAACGGTCACCTGTTCAACTGTGGTGACAACATGAGGCATCTTCTCTTCCCGGCACTGCCGACTTCACTCCCAACTCAGCGTCATAGACGACGTCAGTATGATGTTGCATCCTTTCTCTTCACCCTAAAGACCTTTCCATTTTGGCTGATCTGCCCTGCCCTTCTCCAAATTTTGCCGATGCCCACATCTTGCGACGGTCTAGACTGGAGTTTTTACCCTATGGGCCTACCATTATCTGTCAGCGATATATTAGAAACAGATTGTTCCAATTCGCTCTTAACACCTCCAGTAATGTGTTCTCCCGTCCTTTAACTTGCCGTGGTTTACGTCCTATAGTATTCACACAGTGATTCTCCTGGCCCAGATCCAGTGATTTCCGTTTCGAGCGCCTTCTATCCCGGTTCACACCCCAAAAACTTCAATTTAATCTTCCTCTCAACAGATTCTGTGCACTTCTACGTACATACTGAGGTCCTACTATCAACATCCAAAGATGCTTTTCATACGTTTCTTCCGACGTTTATGACTTATGATGCAAATGAAATCATACGTGTCCCTGAACTATCAGTCGTACTTGACGTGATTTTTCACATTTTGTATACCATGCCCTTGGCAAACAGCAGACCGGCATTCACTACAATGGTCTCTGCGATAGATCGAATGCCTATATATTCTATCCACCCCAAGGATCACTTCACATCGTCCCATCCAAGCTATTCCTACCTCCTCTCTTTTGCCCCCATCGCCCCCATACAGCTCTATTGGCTTGCTGCGCGCCACGATCTGCTTGAGATTGCCACAGCAACCTCTTCCCACCTACTCTCCTACAACCTCTCCAGTATCGACGATGTAACTGCGAATAATATAGGCGCCGTGTATCTCAGGCGCCTTCTATGCCTCCACCTGACGCGCATTGAAGCCCTAAGAAGCATCCTTCTTGCACCTCCACATCCGCACCCACCCACAAAGAGCTGTGATTTCGACACGCAAAAGCGACTGACTCGTGCGTGGGCTCTTGTTGCAGCCTATCTTGCATGGGACTCCAGACCTGGTTCGTCCGCTCTTTCACTTTTCAGGTGCAGACACGTTGACCATCGCTTATCGTCTTTGCCATCACTCGTGCCACTTCCTCCTGTCGTTCTTAGATCTCTCTATTCCCACCATTAAAAAAGCCTTCTCGTCACTTGGGGAGCAAATCGATTGCAAACTCTGTCATGACACACTCGATACGCGACTAAGTGATGTAGTAACACGCTGGGCTCGTGTGGGAGTAAGTTCTGTCCTCACACTACAAACGTCCATGATCTAAGCTTCCTCTCGTAGCACACCATTTGACCTTGGATTTCATAATGCAATAAATAGTTTGTGTTCGCCAGATGGGGACTTTTTCTTTGGTTTATGCATGGTACCGTAACTGGGGAAAATTTGGGTACCATCTCTACTTCTACATCCATTCGTTGCCACAGACACAAATTCATCTACTCATACACGCATATTTTCCTTTTGAATTATCGATACATCCACAGACATGTACAAAATAAATTATTTGGGAGCAGTGGTGTCTGCTAAATCTTCAACCTCTTTGTCGGTGCAGGCCGCAGACCTGATCCCTTCCTTGTCCGTTTTGCTATGGTCTGAGACGACATCGATGCCTTTTCCAAGCCATCCAAGAATCCAATGGGTGATATATCCTTGGTAAGCTGCTTCACTAGTTTCATATTGAGGGATGCGATAGGGTGGTCATCGTTATCTGGGTCTTCCTCCTTACACCGTTTGAGCCCAGGCAGGGCAGGGAAAGAGGCAACAACGCGCAAGAGGCTATATGTACCAGCATCAGAACGCCGGTGTGGTAGATCACATAAACTCTGAAGTATCTCGCTAACCAAATTCGGATCGGTTGCTGGCGAAAATGATTTCCCCTCCTGACGGTGATAGCAATAAATGAGTATTTTAGTACCACAAATGATATTATGCACCTACTTTATCGATGAAGAATTTTGATGGTGTTACACTACGCATGGCGCGACGAAGAAACAGTCTTGACAAATTACCATTTTTTCCGGAAGAATACTTGGCCTGTAGTGCCACCCAGATGGCTGATCCATCTGACAATCTCAGTACAAATAAAAGATCCGGCCCCATGGAGGGGTGGGGGAAGCATATGGGAGTACGGTTTTCATGCCGCAGCCAAGAAGATGTCTCTCCAGTAGATTTGGCATTCACACCGAGAGTCAAGGATGGCCCAGACATTGTCGAGTGTCGAACAGAGCTAACTTCAAGTGAGGCGTCAGAGGTGCGATATAATGCAACTAGTTCTGCCGTTTGTTGAGTCCAAGCTGGTGCCGTCCCGCAGAACGAAAAGATCTCATCCAAGCGATGTTTCTGTGAAAAAGCGAGATTAAGGCAGAATGCAAGGTAATTTTCGAACCCGTTTGAAGTAGGTTCGTGGATGTGGATTTGTTTTGCAAAGAATTTATAGCTACTGCGATAGTTCTCGTTGATCCAGCGAGTAGCTGCTAGTAAAACTAGCGGTTCATCCACAGCGACTGTATTCGTCTCCGCATCAACAAAACGCGCAAACCCGTATTCGACATACGTTTTTTCATCCTTGCCTAAGCTACCTGGCAGGACAGATCGCATCAGATAGTGTGTAGTGAGTTGGTGAATTGTTGCGATCATGTCAGGATCTACAAGGAACGATATAGTAGTTACTAAAGTCTCTGAATGACGGACTCACTTTTAGTGAGTTTGTGAAAATCAAGCTTGTAGCGTGACGAGATCGTTATGGGATCTAACCCTTCAGCTTCGACAAAATTTTGAGCATCGGTTGGTTGGAAATTAGTAAAATGCTCGATGTAAGTGTTGAGGAGGGTATGGGGACGTCGAAAACCATGAGCTAGGAGCTCGGCAATATAACCCGCTGTGAATCTATGTCTATTCATCCATGATATTAGCGTGGGAGCCCAATGAACCATGCCATCACCATACCTTCCGTGTAACCAGTATACAATCCTCTCGAACAGTCTTTTTCCTGAAGCACTATTAAGAAAGGTTGGGGGAAGGTATTTCTCTACGTAGCGACGTTGAACATCGATATCATCAAAGGCGCCAGTGTCTGAACACCACCGATAGGTAGATTCCTTCATGACTGCGGAAGCCATTGCCTGATCTACAACATCCTTGGAAATGCCAGTACCTGCCACAACCATGAATATACCATACCCAGACGACTGACTTTCCCAGGTGCGCACAATTTCCTTGAGGATAGGGCGCCGATGATGGCCATTATCAGATCGGAACGCCGCAGCATGCTGTGTTGCTGCATACTGTGCTTCGTCAAGAACGCAGAATATAGGTGTCTGTTGTCCTGTGCTTGATGATGTTGAAGACCCCGATGTCGCTTCATCAACACACACTTTGCAGATCCTGTCGAGCAAAGCTTTCGTCGTTGTGTTGACATAGCTATCGCTTGCTTGGGAGAGCTTGCTCGTCAAATGATCGAAAACATCCCAAATTTGAGGGTGCAACAATGAAGGTTTCAGTTGTAGGAGTAACCAGCGTTGCTTATATACTACAGATGGTGTGTCTGTAATTCCGGAGTTGTTCTTGATCTGGTTCATTACATCGATAAACTGACCGAACACTAGGAGTCGCGCAAGAAACAATCGACTGAAAGTACGGTTTGCACATAGGCGATTCCTTGCGAGAGCTGGCTCATATTGAGAAGACTCTGGAGCTGGAAGGGTGGATTTGAAGCCCGGATAGTCTGGGATATACGTTCGGATGCTATTTTGCACGTCGCTCGAGCCTAAGAGGCTAGAGTCGACAAGGGACGTAAAATAGAAACCCCAAAAGCCGCAGAGACCTTCCAGGAGCAATCTAGTTTTACCGGATCCGGATGTATTGACGAGGAAACTATGTGAGATGAAGGTTAGTCAACCGATATCCGAATTGGCGGGCGCGGTACGGACGTGTGGTGATTAGGAACAAAAATATTATTCAGGCGAACAGAGAGTTGTGGATCCCTTTCAAACCAGCCTAGGTCATGCAGGAGTACATTAGGCTTCCCATTTAAGCATGGAATTCGCAACTTCTCCAAGTGCACAGCCACTTGGGGCTCTGCAACCTCTGGGGCTGGAACCCATGCAGGTAAACTTAACTCCCCGGAAACGATTTTAGACATAGTGGGGAGAGTTTCCGTCAACAAATCATCAACTTGAATACGAATCGACGCGTCTTGAGGTGATAACTCAGTCTGTATCGATCCTGAAGTACGCGACTTTAGCTTTCAACCTAGAGATAGAAGTCGTTGATTGAGACCTACCCCACTTCCGTACAGTGTCGTATTCTCTCCGCTCATGTGCATGCTTCAATGCTTGGTAGAGGTTCGAATCTTGTGTAAGAGCGCTAATGCACGCTTGAAGGGTTGAATATTTTGGGTGGAATACTTTCCAGACGTTCCAGAGAACGTACGACGCCTCCTCAAGAATGTCAATATCAAACTTCGAGCAAAGCTTGTAGATCTCGATGTCCGACATGACGTTTTGTGAGGTGGTAGGCAGCAGCTACAACCAAGCTACAACACCCTCGAACCAAGTGGCCCAGTTGATGGTTTTGCATCTCCATTTGGTATCTCCGTCACACCGATGAGAGACCGGCTAAATCCGGTCATATACATCACCCACAGCAATCTTGACGGTCTTGAACCTGATGTTTAGCGCCATCCTAAAAATGAAGAGGTTACAGTTGAAGGTCAGCACAGGATTTTGTTAACTTTTTTCAAGTTGAAGTGAAAGAAGATTCATATCAACCACAGATTTTACACGATTCTCAATTGATTTATTATTATTGAGCGGTGCTTGAAAAGGCAATTCAATTATACTCCCGACAGAATGAGAAAAATTTCTGTCCTCATTTTCTGTAACCATTGGGATTTTCAGGTTGGCAAGTAGACTTTTAGCGAAGTAAAGACGGTGGGACGTATTGGTACGTTCTCTGAACCCTCAGAGAGCAACGTGCATCCCTAAAATTGGCTCAGTTCCTCTTCAGGTTTTTGAGACTCTTGATGATCTAAGTGATGGAGATGGCTCAGCCAGCGCGTTTTCTATCATTAAAGGATGCTCCAGAAGCCTCGAGATGTCGTTTCTGCTCAAAAACCTTGTCTGATCATTCGAGATTGACGGACCTTTGCATGAAATGTACTTCGTTACGCGTTTCGTTTGATATCGATGCAAGAGAAAACAAGAGGAGGAAATTGGAGGCAGAGGCGCACACTTTCAACCGTTATGTACCTTCGATTTCGAAAGGTTTAGGGCCAGACATGAACACAGAGAAACAGGCGAATGTGTGTTGTTACAGTTTTCTCTGCGATTGCACTTCATATCGATACGAATCCACCCAGTCCTCTGGTGCAATATTACCGAAGCCTCGTCTTTTAGGTTGGACACCACCATCGCTTTCAGGCGCATCGAGCACATTTATAGGTGCTAACAACGCAATAAACGTGAGTTTTTCTTCTCTACATTAATTGAAAATACAAATCTGGATATTTAGGGCGGGTCTTTGAAAGGCCCAAGATTTGTTGTACAGGCGAAACGCGAGGTCAGTCGCCCTTCCTCTGGGATATGCTTTGTTCTGAGTTATCGATGGCCAGCGTTTACCAAACCTCGGTAAGCCTAGAATGGCACCGAAACAACAACACCACGCCCAGAATCCTTACCCTGAAATACGAACCCAAAGGTTACCGCCTGTGAGTGGCCTCTATCAATATTTTCCTCCCAATAATCCCAGTTTTTGAAACTAATAACTTGCTTTTCAAGGCACCAGCAGACAACTTCGCTGTGGCCAACCAGTACTCCTCACACCGGCCTGCGATGCTCGTCCCGCAAACGAGTCAAGGACGTACGATGCCTCCTCCGCCCTTCATACCGCATTTCAATGCCAAAGGTGAACTCATCCGGTCTCAGCCACCACCCCTAGTAGGTGCCCCTATCCTCTTCTTATCTTCATATATTTCATCAACGATAATACAGTCAGCACTACCACGATCACGATCACCCGCAAACTTCTCGCCTTCGCATCCAATGAGGCCTCGACACGACCTGAGACTATGTGCACTATATCCTTGTGCTTCGATTCTCTCCCCAGGGGACGCGTCGAGGATTTGCTCGAGCTGTAAAGTTATTCAGCAGCAACAGTCTCAATTGCAACCACACCAAGAATTATATCGGATACCCGGGCACCCTTCGCATCGCCCCCACGATAGTCCAGCCGAGGCCATAGACCTTACACTCGTGAGCTGCCCCAGTTTCGGATAAGGTAGATCAACTAATCACTTCTGTAGATGGATGTTGACGAGGACCCTGACGATGACTTGAAAGATCTACAACTTCTATATCCTGAGGTGCGTACATCATGACTAGCCTCAGATTCTCATTGACGCGCGAAACGTTTTCAGCCTGCGGATGAGGGTACCACTACCAATACTACGCCTCCACCAAGGCACGAGCCAGTTTTATCAATGCCCAGTGAGAACAATGTCTTACCCACACCACTCACGCAAGAACCTAGTCTACCCCAGTTCATCGATGTGAGGCATCCTACACTCACGTCCTCTTAACACGTGTGCTTATTTTATCTATTAGCCGAAACAATTATATTTGAAGCCGAGCACACAAAACCGAAATCCTATCCAACCTTTGGATGATGGCAGATCACGGAGTAATCCCCGAACTCGAGGAGATCGACATAAACCCAGGTCGTTACCCCCTCAGAACTCCCCTTTTACAACATCTGTCCTACCTCCTCGATCACCACGTACTCAGCCTGTTCAGGTGGGGAAAATCTCTATCGACTTCGTGCACACGAAAGGATTAACACTCCTTCTATAGCTTGGTCGCGTGTGTGCCACACTGGACTGTGGTAGGATATTACAGCGTGATGCAACCGCTACGCGATGCCCTCAGTGTGTGATGGGGGCATGGAAATCCAGGCTCATGCCGGAGCGTAGATCGTCGTCCTCAAGCATCAAATCTAGCAACAAGAAGCGCAAGACAGTGACGTGGGCGGACAAAATAGATAATGAATCGAATGAAAATGCTACCGAGAAAGCTCCAAGTAGCGAAGTGAAGCTTGAAGCCGAACAGATTCTCCTCGAGCCCTCTAAACGAGAGCACACGCCCTTGAAGATCAAGATTCGCATCCCGCCTCCACGAGCTCCCAGACCAATACCTGATGAGCCCCCGAACGATCCCGGTCAACTTTCCAGCGATCTATCTTCGGTGACGGATACGCCCTCTGAACCATCTAGTGGTGCCGGCACTCCATCGGCTACCGTCGGCACACAGCTGAAAGCCGAACTGCCTCCCAAATCAACCATCTACACCGACGAGGAACTAGCCTCAACTTTTGCTGGATGGGACAGTGACCTCACCGATCTTAGCGACCTCACTGATTCCAGCGATTCCGAGGACAGTGATAATAATGCTGTGGATTCTGATTCTTCCTCTTCTGAGCCCCTCGTTGTACGTACGCCTGGCGTCATACCTTTTAAGGCCCTGATTAACCATAGAACATACATTATAGAATCAGCCTTCAAGTATTAAAATTCGCATCCCTGCTCGACCACTCAAGAATCGACTGGCATCCAAAGTGGCATCAAGCAGTCGCTGTGATGAAAGGGTCTGCTCTATTCCCAAATGTCGCACGCCGCTCCCGGAGGGTTACCGGTGGAAATGCTGCGTCCCCTGCCGCTCCCACTACCGCGAGTACCAGCGAAAACGACAGAACATTCAAGGGCGACACACGCGTCTTGACTCTGAAACGGTTGAAGTGGGTCATTGCCCCTATCGCTGTGCTCTATATTCTTATGTAACGATACTCACCTAATATTTACAGAATTTCGTGCCTCCACCTCCATCTGAGGCCATACTCCTACCGAAACTCCTCGATACCACCGCCACACGTATGTGCACCATCAAGCACTGTGGCCGTACTATCCCTTCCTATGTCGATTATCCATACAAGATGTGCGAGCCGTGCAGGCTACGAACAAGGACAAATCAGAAGAAACGGTTGCAGAGAAAGCTCGACAGTTTGAATGCTAGAGGCGACACTCGGGTAGACGAGCCTGAAGCAGGTACTGGTATAGATTGCGGCCAGGAGCCATCTGGATCCGAGTCAGAGGATGTACCCTTAGTGAGTGCACGATGGCCTCGATGTTTCCCCAAACGTTACGGTTATTGATTTATAATACGACAGACCACTTTGTCAGATAAGCAACGGCGCTCTTCCCTAACTACTGGGGGTGGCTGTGGAAATCCTGATTGTGGAAAGGCTGTGGACTCTAGCGCCCCAGGAAAACCGTGCACCCGATGTTCATGTTTAAAGCCGAAGACCAGTACCAAGAAACGTTCTCGTACAAAAAGTTCTCGTCCAGATCTCACTACCTTTGTTAAACCAGAACGGCCTCCACCTCCGGAAATCACAGTAAGATATACTGTTTTTGTTAGTTCTTTAAATTAAAATATCGTTCTTCTAGATACCCCCTTTCGCAGAGTTCAAATGTCTGTCGGCCCTCATTGACGAATTCCGCGCCAGGCTAGTTGGATTCCTTGAAGCTCAATCGTTCTACCTCCGATACAAGCAATCTTCAAGAACGCGGCGAGTGATGTCAAACTTCAAGTTCGATGGAGAATTCTCTGTGGTTGCGCTTGATTTCAACATCATGGGGCGAAAAGATGCCACTCGGGGTGATACACTGAAACTTAAGGACGAGCTTGCGCATGTAGGGGGTTTAGAGGTTGGGTATGTTCATTTCCTACACCATTTTGTTGAAAAGAAATCTCAATCCAGCTTTCAGTCCAACGTGTTGGGTCACCATTTTGGAGAGGGAGGGCGGCTTGGCGACACGGTTCAAGTGTTGCCCTAGGGCCTTTCATCAGGGCCTGGAGGGCCAGGCGCCGCAGATGAGGGGGGAGTTGGAAATCGCTATACTCCCCGATTTCAGTCACCAGTTATTTCCTGGTCGGCGCACAATTGTGCGCTTTGCTCTCGTCGGTTAATCTCAACGTTATCTTGGACGCCGATGCCGTCAGATTCACAGTTGCCCTGGCTACAATTTCGTACTCAATCAATTCGCATTTAACCATCATTCGCTTTGTAAAGCTGTACACTTGCGCATATACTATAGCTCTCTTTTGACTCTCAATCCTTGCATGCACATACTGATCTATGCATATATATATACCTCACCTCACAGCTTTTTACGATATATCTATGGTATCTAGTTCATTGTTAGAGGAATGGCTGTTCTACATTCACTATCGTCACTTTCAAGTCACTTTAGCTAAAATCATTTGCTACACAGCCACAAGATAAACTCTCCCGTGAACCCACGATGGTCCAGCTTTCTGCGCCACTACCATTGAAGAACCTTTTCTCTTTCCTGACCGAATATTACAAGATGGTAGTTATCCATCTGCTTCAGGTTGAACCATCGTTGGATGGATATTTGGTCTTCCCTGATGAAGTATCCAAGTTCCAACAGAGTCTAAAAGAGATCAAGAACTTATTCACAATGTTGTGAAGGTGAAAGAACTAGTACCTCTTTGTCTTCTTTTAAATAATTCCTGCGAAATAACAAATTCCGCCCTCAGTGAGCTTGCACTGGGCCATTGATGCCTACAGCTTGTAACAGACTGTTTAAGATGGAGCGTGATCGTGATGCATATGGAGGGATTTTTTATAGAGTGCTCAATAAGTCGCTAGCTGTGTGGGCAGTTACTAACGCCATCACACTTCTTGAAATTGGTCGCTTCGAATTCAAGTTGGACGGTACTCTACGGTACTACAATAGGTGTGAGTATGTCTTGGCGAAAGCTTTCAAAGCCATGATGTTATCTGTTCCCCTGCTGTGTAATTCTTAGACTAATTCGCTTTGGTGAGCAACAGTGCCTTCAATTTCAACGTCGAGTCAACAGGCTGTGTTGGGAGGTGTCGAGTCCGAAATAACCGCAGCAGATGATGAAAGCTGACTCAGCCTATATCACGCGGAACCCCAGTCAAACACCGATTCCACAACTCACTCATAACTACCACGGGAACGGACATCTATGGCTGATAAAAAGGTAAGTGTAGCTCTAATAGCTCGTTATATACCATCTAAGCGGTCTATATGTCTTCAGCAAGGTCCTGTAGTCAGCCCGAATAAACTCGCTATGTCGCGGGCGCTCGGAGCAGCGTTTCTGAACCATCAGGTTGAGCAGCTTGAAAAAACTGTCTCTGGACCTCACGGTGCTGCTTCTGGTAATTGGAGAAGGCGTCAGACGCCTCCAGTGGCACAGGTGCCACTGACCAACGGAAATGCGAAGAGGCCACCTATGGCTCCTGGCATCAAGGTAGCGAGCCGGAGACCCGGAGAGGAGTCTCAGGCTGCTCGCAAGGGCAGGGTACCAGGTAGAGAACAAGGTGGACATCTGCCCCGGGCAAACCCGCAGGAAGCTGGTGTTAGGAGGAGGTCAAGCGATGAGGAGAAGGAGGACCGGAGAAACGAGAAGGACGCAGATGTAGTGGTTGTGGATGCAAGTGTGCTCGTGCATTCACTCTATCAGCTAAAGAGGTGGTGCCGTGAAGGGCGGGAGGAGGTAGTAATTGTTCCCCTTGAAGGCAAGTCTCACACCTCTCCTAGATCGGCCGAAAATAATTACGCTCATACACAGCTCTAAATACTCTTGACCTGCTCAAGAAAGGGACTACACCCCTCGCCCAACGTGCACGCGCGGCCTCTCGCGTCCTCGAAGCCCAAGTGGGTGCCAACCCACGTATCCGTGTCCAGCAAGACGACGCTTTTGTGCTCTGGGACACCATTGGTTTCAAAGATACTACAGATACCACTGCAACCCAGCCCTCCCCGGAGTGGTTACGTCGTACTATCTGCTGTGCCCAATGGGAGGTAGAGCACGGCACAGAAGAAGCCGCCAAGGGGACCAAGAACCCTCGTACTGCCACTAAAGGTCCGGCCAAGGTTATCCTCGCCGTAACTTCCGCTGGTACCGTCTCAGATCTCACAAGCTCTCTCGGCGATCTCAAGCTCTCCTCCTCTCCTCCACACAGCACTGCTCCCGTGCCACTCCCCGCACCACATCTGCATACCAACAAGCACGAGCCTCGCTCGGCTGGGACGCTCGTTGCGCACTGGGCTGCACGCGCACACATCAAGATGCTCACTGTCGATCCCACATCTTCATCCGCAGCGGCTGACGATGACGCCGGTGGAAGGGCCAAACGTGCTAATCGCCCTCGCCGCACGTCCGACGGTAACGTCGCCGTCCCTGGCAAGGGAGGGCACCATAGCCACGGTGGTGGCGGTGGATTGGTGGAACGCCCACCTGCGGTCATGGCCATGATGGAGATGGTTGCGCAACCCAGTAAAGTTGTCCGGGTCCTTGCGCGTGGCGAGAAACTGGACCCTGACCCATAATAACGACAAGGGACATTCGATCTACCATTGCAGTTCCCTGACGGTGAGCACTAGATTTATTTGTTTAATCCTCACGGGATACTCACAGCGCTCTATAGGCCACAGCTACTCCCCACAGAAACAAACTAAAGCGAGCGGCTCACGTATAAGCGTGTTTCCGTGCGTACAGCTAGACCACACACATGTGTCTCTCCAACTACTGGCTTGGATACGGAAACGACTGTGATTGCCTTTACGACTTGCCATCAACGGAGGACGTGCTGTGCTGTACATTTGCATGTGTATTTCTGCACGAATACCAATGGTCTTCTTCGATACGGACCTTGTGCTCGTTATCACGGTTACGGTTCCCGGTTTCGGTCTGGTATCGGATGACTTTTACTTGGAGCGGAGTGGATTTGGATGGCGTGGAGAAGGAGTGCTTGGATGAATCCTCACCTTTACTTGGACGATCAGATACTTTCCATTTGTGTCTTGTTCCCTGTTATCCATGCCTTTTCATTCCTACACCTCCCCCGTTTTCACACCCATTGTCGAATCTGCTCTTTAATCCCAGCTCCCTCTAGGTCGTTACGATTTCAAACCACCCCACCACCCGTGTACACCATCTCCTTTCTTGAATATCTCCTTTTCCCTTCTCGATATGTATCCCCTTTTGTATATGCTTACTTCTATCTATCAATGTTGTCCCACGTACGCCAAGTCTATGGTGGACACTCACATATAGCAGTGCCGCAGGTAACCTGTTCGGTGACTTAACAGCTTTATGTTCATTATTCTCGTATATGATTTATGCCGCGCCTTGAGGTGAATTGAGACAGGGGTGACCACATAGCTATTCCTGTGAAATCTACTGATCTCCAACATGTCTCAAACAATCCGTTCATTAAGATGATCAATATAAACGTAAGATGCGTTAAGGTATATGTGAAAGCTATCGAGCTTGGGTATAAGGAGGCGGTGGTATGGTTTTGGCTCGTGGTCGATCAGCACTGGTGGCCCCGCCCGACATATCCCGGTCGTCCATCTGGCGTTGCATTCCAACCACAAGATCTTCCAGCTGGCGAACATACGCAGCTGAAGCATGTGAAGGTGTGCTAGCATAGCCTGAAGGTAAAGGAAAGTGAGAGCTGGACGGTGTACCATCTACTAACATGAGCATCCCTGATGGAGCTGTTAAGAAACACGGCCTTTCATGGTTTGCATCAGGACATACCGTCACTTTGTTTGACTGGGGATTTATGATATGTCTGCGTGGGTGAGATCGGGCTGGACAGGAGTGGTGTCACCAGGCTTTTCTCGCCAGGCGAGAACAGAGATGATTGGATGCCATTGAAGGGTTCCACTGTCATAGGTAGAATAAGTAATCAGTCACGAGCAGCACCTTCTTGCTCAAGAAGTCTTACCTTCAGGAATTACTGTATCTGATACACGACGCCTTCTCCGATACCTCCTTCTGAGCAGAAGGAGAATAAGAATGATCAGTAGTAAACCCAGAACACCACCGATAATAGCTCCAATGATTGGGGTTTTCGTGGATTTACGAGGCAGCACAACAACACCAGTAGTCGAACTGGTTGGCTGAGGGGTAAATGTGATAGTCACTTCTTCGCCCAAGGAATTTGTTGAGACGATCGTAGTGGGTGGAAGACTTAAAGGGTCGGTGATACTTCCAGAAGCGTTCGAAGCTAAGAGTGATACTCCTTGGGAAGAAATTGAAGAGAACACGGCTAGCGATTGTCCGGATGTTAGAGTGATAGATGGGGACGATGACGGTGATCCTGACAGCGATCCTGTTACTGACGATGGTGGCCCTCCCGTTTGTGAAGGCGGAGGCGCGACTACACCCGGTGGCGAGCTTCCTGACACTGAATAGAGGATATAGTCCAGATTCAGATTGACGTTATTAGATTGAGTGACAACCATTTTCAGTGTGTGCTCCTTCGCCGCTAGATTGTTGGCCCCAAACCACTGGAAATGGGCGACGTAGGTATCCGCGGTGTAGGTCTTCGGGGTTGTCGAACCGTCTAAAATGTAGCTTACGCTTAAAGAATTGCCGGAACCCTGGGAAGTTATCTTGTCGAGAACACCAAATACAGAAACCGAGGTACCTAGTATACGCGTGTCAAAAGAGCCGAACCCCAGCCATAACTGGGACAACTGACCAACGAAGTTAAATGTAGCCGAGGCGCCCACAGAGTTGGTGTTACGGGTCCCACCACCATAGGCATTCATGTTCATATTAGAACCTGGCGTACCTGCTGGGCCGGAGAGCCAACTGGTGCCCTGGTTCCATGACCCTTGGTATAAAATCGCGCCAAAGTCATTGGAGTCAACTATAGCTTGAAGCCCGGCCAGGGTTCTTCCCGTGGTGTAAACCATAAAGTCTATCCCACCATCGTATCCTCCAATAGTGATTGCATGATTACCATCTGCAACGGCGGGAGATACATACAACTGTTTGATGGTTGGGTGTGGGTCGCCCCCCAGGAACGCGCTGGTGTCTTGGGATGTGCCGTCGATAGCGATGGATAGCTGTTGCAGGGTACCAGGTGGTGTGTGGCCCCATATTCTTATCACGGCTCCTAGAACACACGATTGATGAACCAACCACACGTAAGAGGGAAAGGGCAGTAAATCCCCATACCACTGTACGACACAGTGAACGTCCCCGTCGTTACCGATGGTGACTTCATCTCGCTTGCACCCATAAGTACAGCATCCGTAATGACGAACCAGTCAGGCTCGTGGTACACGACACTACCGTCTGTGCTGTCAATCAGGTAGTCAGGCATAACAGGAAGGAATGGGGAGGAGAAAGGTCGATAAGGGTATATAGCATCAGGCTGAAGGCTACTGTGAGCCTTTACTACATCTTTGGCAATGTGTCAAACATCTAACACTTGACGTTGGGGATGAGCTCGCAATAGAATATGTGATCGGCAGATTGGCACTTCGCGTTTGGTTCTTCTCGATAGTTGGCATCGTGATATGCCGTCTTGAAGGCTGAGCACGAATGGTGACACATTTGATGTCGAGTCCTATATGTACGGATATTACTCTTGGTCACATTTCACGAATATTAAAACCGCATAGGATGAACAAGACATTGGGTGGGAGTAAAGGGGCGATTGTGGCAGAGTGAAGGTGGTTTGATGATCGGGATGCCATCGGTCTCCGCATAAAACACGATCGTGATCGCCAACTTCACGTGTCTCTTTGGATGGATGTACGGATAAGTCTTTGAAGTTCTGTCCCAGGTCTCATCAGATGGCTATTCCACGACACTCTGATTTTCTTAGATGTCCAGAGACGGGGTATCTGTCGCCAAAAGGGCTTATATGATGGCAGCCTTTCTCCCATAGATAGTTCATGACAATCCTCGACTTCCTCCAGCGAGGTCATTGGGACATAAATGCGCTTCAGCCTCGCGTACCGAGTCTGCGCCAATACGATGTCGAGTCGACTCCAGACGGGGTTAGACAGAAGAAGTGATGCGTCGAAGTCATCTTCAAGGCCGATTATGTTGAGAGTTACCACTTCCAGCGCGTGGGGCGTCGTGGTGGGACCGGCTTCGAGTAAAGTAACAAGGACCGTCAAATCATTGACGAGGTCGGGGGAAGGGTAGGTTGAGGAGAGGGAAATGGAGGTAAGGTGACATATATTAACGTCAATGCCCCCTGCCAGTGGAACTATGACGGCCTCAGAATTAAAATATAGTTGGCACCAAAGACGACTCACCAAAAGAATGGACCTCTGATATCTCCAATTCCACTAGTGAATTTTGGGCACGAGAAATAAGAGAGAAGAGCACATCAGCGGGCAAAGACCACGCCGCAAGGAATCGTAAACATTCAAGGGAGGAAGTGTTCGCGATGTACTGAGCACAGAGACCGCAACCGATGTCTAAAGACTTCAAATTGCATGCAACTTTCTGATAATGGGAGATGCAGCCTTTCAACGAGTCTTCAGCGTGTTTGGCTCCGTGCTGAATCACCAAATGTTCAAGCTGTGAACAGGACACGAGACGACCCAGCGGAATCGAGTTGAGCCCATGCAGCCCGATTGTGGTGATGTTTGGCATACTGAAGAGGTTTAACAGGGCGTCTTGAAGATTGGGGGGCAGGCTCGTAAATGTCGTGCTAAAACCACATTCTCGCAACATAAACTCCTCAATCCGAGGTGCAGTTTTGGCGATGATAGATACAAGGCTGTCAGGACATTCCAAGGTGAGAGAGCCGAACGATAGGCAATCTTGGGTTCGTGGCTCGTTGATGACGTGAAGGATCCGAACGTAGGACGCGAGATGGGGACTGGTCATGAGCAAACTGGAGAATTTGACGCAGCGCTGGCCGGTGTTCAGTATGAGCTGGTAAAACTGGCGGCGACGAGCAGAATATGAGAGTGCGTGAGATACGAGTGCGCAAACACTCAGAGCAATCTCCATGCCCTCCAAGTGGGCGATAATAATGTCGATGACTTCGATTGGAAGGGGAGAGATCATTGTTGTCAAGTGGGCGAACAACAAGTAACGCTCTGAACATACCACCTACTAATAAGGTACTTAGCAGGAGATCATCAAACTCGGGACGACCGATGCCACTAGACCCGATACCGACACAACTCCACACTGTTAAGTCTAAAGATATAGAGCACCGTTTCAGTGTGCCAAGTTGGCAACTTATGACGTCCCTCGGCCTTATCGCATGCCATGTCTACATTCCATCCGAACTTCGTTGATAAGGAACTAAAATATAACAACCTTAATTTGTGAAATCGGTTACAACAGAGCCGCTCACCTGAAGTATGAGGCATCAAAAATCATCATAATATTGACTTTGATGAGGATGGGACTGTGCCGAGGTTCCTGCTGGTTCCTGACCTTTTGCAGACATATCTGTGAATCTGGTATGTAGAATGGGGTGTGTAGTGCAAATATAGTGCCTAGACTCGTATCAGCTCATCATAAACGGAATGGAATTTTTGCAAATGGGTCCGGGATTATTGCGGATTTATTTCGATTTACTTGGTTTGAATTTGAACGCAAGAATGTGTCAGCCCACTGGAGATTTATCCGCAAAGGAGATTATTGGAGGTCATTGTGGCAGTACTGTTAGAGTAAGTAGGTAACTTGACTGGCAGTAGCTGGCAGTGTGCCAAACGTGAACGGTAACACCGAGCTTTGAAGGTCGGCAAATCCCGCCCACGTCAGATTCGTCCTGATATCCCCAGATGATACATAAATTATAAGTGCTATATTTGTTTGTTATCCAGTACAATTGGCGCTTGGGGCCGTGAACTAGGCTTACCTTTATTCGTTTCGTATTAAGTGCTTAATCGCTCGAGCTTAAATTGTTCAGCAAAATTCGAGCAGAAATGCTCGGACAATCATTCTCGTATCCGAAAGGCCCGGCAATTGCCGTCACTGCGGCAAGTTGTTGACGCGTTCATCAGTGAGATCTGGGACTTGCACGGTCATTCTCGTATGTTTCGCGCTGGAATTCCAGGATTCTTGCGTCGTGAAGTTATTCAATGCCGAAAATTCTCTGCCTCGCCATTGACAACGCGGACCCAGTACAATCGCTTTGGAACACCAACCGGCCCATCGTCAAGCGGCAAAAGGGCTGTTCAGCAGCTTAATCTCAAGTTGGCTGCAGCAGTAGGCGTCGTAGGTGGTGTATACTATGTTTCACAGTCCGTGCCATTCATTTATTCAGCTCCTCAAACCGAACTAATCATGTATAAGCTTAGAGCAGGTCCCAGAGACAGGTCGATGGAGATTCATGAACACAGGGCCTAAGTTCGAGGAAGAGGTGGGTCAATTAACGTTAAATTATCCTTTTACTCACTTTTTATAGTTTGGAAGAACACTGCGCCAACAAACACTACAGCAGAACCAACATACGACACTGCCGCCTAATCACCCTGTTTCGCTTCACGTACGACGTATCGTCTCTCAGATTCTCGCAGCTTCTAACCTCGGGCACCTGCGTGGCGAGCTACCATCGGCTTCCCATTCAAGTTCATACGGCGGAGGTTCAGAGTCGGACAGCGAGGCCGCGTGGGACCCCGATGCACGTTTAAGCAGTAGTGGTGGCCAAGGTCATATGAAAGAGTGGGACGTGATTGTGGTGAACGATTCGAAGATGGTTAATGCCGAAGCAGTTCCAGGTGAGTAACCCATAAATAATGGTCATAAAAGGCCTAAATCTGGTTATACAGGGCTGGTCATCGTTTACACGGGAATACTACCTGTAGCCAAAGACGAGCAGGGTTTGGCGGCTGTTCTCGCACACGGTATGCTTACATTCAAGTTCAATCCTTTTACATCCTGATGAATGCTATTGCAGAGATTGGACACGTCGGTACGTGTAATATCATTTGAATCACCACGCCAAGGTTTTCATGTTAGCTGTCCAGTTGCACGGCATTCCGCTGAACGTATCTCCTCCCAAACCATTGTGTTTATCGCCCTCGCGACGGCGCAGTTCTTCGGTCTGGACTTCGGTCTATCTAACCTTGTGCAGAGTCTTCTATACGAGCTACCGAATTCGCGAACGCAGGAATTGGAAGGTGTGTCACCCCATTCGTGCCCGTACCCATCTCATATTTCACTGCAGCGGACAAGATTGGTTTGACGCTAATGTCTCGTGCATGCTTCGATCCTAATAGCTCCGTCGAGTGTGTTCGCCTTCTCTTTCTCTCGGAAAATTACTTAAAAGGCAATCACAGGATGTTTGAACGCATGACGCGTCTGCAGGGCCAGTCGCGGCTCGATCTCAGCTTCCTTCAAACACACCCATCTGGTGCCAAGCGTATCGAGGTACGTGTCAACTTCGTTTCTCTGATCATTTGGCTGACGTGGCTAATGGTCACAGGCACTATCGAAACTCCTGCCAGATGCGTACTCGGTGCTCGCAGCAAGTCCAGGTTGCGCCGCAATGCAGGACCAGCTACAGAAGTTCCAGAACGTGACGCTCTCTGGCCGTGGGGGTGCAGACAGGGATCTTTGGGAATAGAGCTTGATATACCTGACTGTCTTGAGCTCGGCTGCAGGTTGGAACACCACTACTCAATGTATAACAATTGCAAAAAAGTACATAAACATAATCTGACGATACCAAACTAACAAGCCAGATGCTTTCGAAAATGTCTTGGGCAGGATTTGGGATAGTATGTCGGCGTGGGCCCCAATTACAATATTGTTATGAAATTCCGTTGGGTGCCGATGGGATCTGTGAAGAAACCTGAGAAAGGTCAATTTTATTCCCTTTAACATTGTATTGAATACTGCGTACCGTAAGCTGAATCAGCTCCATTCATGCACCCCAAAGTGTCGCGTTTGCCGTTGGCCTTCTTTCAAGAGCCCAAAAAAATATACACTCAACAAGTTGAATAACTTACGCATATACCACGACGCCAATAAGCAGGTCATACAAGTCTGAAGTTCGAACTTTTGAAGAACTTCATGGCGTTGACACGTGACTTCTTCCTGACCGTTCATCAGTGTTTTAGTGACAGATGGCTAAGGGTTTATAAAGTGTTATAATATAAGCAATTTGTGCAGTATGTGTAAGACTTGTAACGCGGTTTTTAATCCATTATATATATCGGTTGAGTTTTTTGCGCATCCAAGGTTAGTACATCATTCAGAGTTTTTCATATTGGCAATATCACTCAGATTTGCTCTACTGTCCAAGATCTTCAGTGACGTTAGAGGATATGGCTACGCCCATACGAAAAAGAACATATAATAGTCGGTAACGTTAGCAGGTTCCACATTCTCTATGCGGTATACAGGAACCGATAAGCATTTCCAACGCTGGTGCATCAGGCAGTAACTGTATCACCTGAAAGGCAGAGGTCGACGAGAGTAGAGTACATGGCCTATAAGGGAGAAGTATATTGGATCAACGACAACGACCCCCATCTTAGGGATCTTTCTCAAAAAACTCAAGAAGTGCGGATAACGTAGGCCTGCCCTCACTCTTCGTAGATACTGTGATTGTAGACAGACCAAAGGCCAAACTGATTGGAGAGAGGAACCAAGCAACATGAAGTCTAGGACGATCAGCCATGAGAATCAATGGGAGGTCTGTAAGAGGTACGGCGATCATGACCCACGCAAAATCCAAAGCTATTGAAGAGTCGGGTAAGGTGACAGGAGGCCTAAGAATCCCAGCCGTGGGGAACGAGAGAGGGAATGTGTGACGTGTTGGGAATGCAGAGAGTAGCGGAATCGAATTTATTGAGGAGACGGGTAAGATGACAAGAGTCACAAGTCCTGGAAATAAGGGCACGGCATAAAGAACACATGCAGTACAAGAATTGAATCTATTCAAGAGTCGAGCACAGCAAGCAGAGGTCTTAGAAACGTAGCCATAAGGGTCGCTAGCAGGCGCATACGAGATACGAGGAACACAGATGGCACGAAAACTGAAAGTATTGAAGAGTCATACAAGACAACGAGAAGCCTAAGTAGTGTAGCCAGAAAAAACGAGGGCAGGCCTATACAGTATATAGAGTTAGTAGACAGTACAGCAAGTCAACCTATTGGAAAGTCGACGAAGGAAACAAGGGGCAAAAAACATGTATACCATGCGAATCTTGTCCTTAGCGGCAATGAATGAAACAATTTCATACTTTGGGAAGCTTACGGCTTGTGTAATTATTGGGTAGTTTGCACTATGACCATGAGTTAAAAAGACTGACAGCCTACGACAATATCCACAGTGATCGCAATTGTGAGGGCAATTTGATATATCCATCAATTTACTTAATCAGATATTACTTGTACTAGATTACATAGCTATTATACATGTGATACAATTATAGCCCTTTCAAGTATGTTTGCAGCGTCTCAAGAGCTGACATTTTCAAGCTGCTTCAACGCCCGGCGCTTTTCCTTGATCCTAGCCAATGCACTGGTCTTACTTTCCCGTCGTTCTCCAGACAGATGGCTGGGGAAGATTTGCCTATGAGTCCAAAGTTGGCTTGTAAGCATTTGGTGCGGTAAGAGGAGAAAGATCAGCCGACCTATTCCACCAGATCATGAGCTTATTAGCTTCGACCTGTTCATCTACGTGGTGTAACAAGTTCAGAATCGAAGTATAAAAACGCTCTGAATCCGTAACGGTGTCGGATCTAGTGAATACGCCAGAGGAGGTGAGAGCAAACCGAACCTGTAATACGGTATAAGGTCAGCCACGATATCATTCAGTTCTATGGTACAATACTCTCCTGGGTCGCCACATACGCTATCGAAGCGCGAGTCACACTGGTCATGCCATGAATGCGAGCATTACCGGATCTCGTTGCTTTAGGCTCTTTTTCAACAGAACTTGGCGAAGTAAAGATGAATCTGTAGGCCTAGGTATGGTTCAAAGCAACATGAGTTGTATGAGGATAGTAGGCCTACCTTTACAAGCAACAAGCTTCGCAAGAGGCCATTCCATGGGTCGTCTTGATCATAGGAGTAGTCTTGATAGATGAACAACGGCCACTCGTCGCCAGGTACAGCCATTTCACCTGATCTTAACTTTTCCTTCAAACTGTAATTGCGATTAAGTGTAGGTAGGCGTTCCGTAAGTAGAGGGGCTTTGATAGCTATGAACTTACTCGCTGTTTGACCAGTCAAGGCCCGCTGGACACAATAAGGCACCCGTACGTTCATGGTTGAAGCCTCGATTGGTTTTATTGTTGCGATGTAACGGTGGGTTCAACGTTTCCCCAGGACCGGTGATCCAGTCAAGCACTGCACTCCTAAGACTTCTGGTATCATCAGAGCGGGATGCATTGGCGCCTTTCTGGATCTATAGAGGAGACTGTCAACGACAAGAGACCATATAGAAATCTAAGTAGCGTTACCAGATCTGCGATGTGCATTATTTCTTCATTGGAACCATCCAGAAGTCGTCGGTCCAGATTTGGGACTAATTTCAAGAGCTTTTTAAAGACGTGCATTTCTCGCCGCACCCTATTGTGATGATCAGACTACCGAGAGTAGTTGTAAAACATCAACTTTCTCACTCATCAGTTAGCTCCTCCTCAGTTACAACGTTGTCAGCCATCTCTTCCGCGCGTATAATAGCATTGTTGATGAGAGTGTGAACCCGACATAAGGCATGTACGGTTCTGCCAAAATGGCGACCATGATGCACCAAAGGATCCGTTGCTGCCCTTGTAAAATATTTCAGGCTCGTTACATGCATAAACGCATCAGCGCTCACGGTTTCTTTCGGGATCCTAGTTCCAGCGCTGGCTGCAATTCCTGAATCATTGATATGGCCCGAGTGGAACTGGAAGGTGAGTCGTTCTCCGACCGACTCCTCGGCATAGCGGTAAGAACCTAATAGAGATTGTCGACCAGTAAGTGAATAGGAGGAGGTATTGGTATAGAACACCATGCAGCGCGATCATCTTATATACATGGAAGGCTTCCCATATTAGTATTGAAGGCTAGGTGCACTGCAGCCGCAAGCCATGGTACGGCGTTCAATCACCAGCATTTAGAGTAGTCGACTCTGGGTAAAATGATGAATGGTCATGCAATGGAGGGATCAACTTAGTACTAGGCAGGCGGCTCATAGTGAATCAAAAACGTACATATACTCTGAACGTAGTAACTGCGCTAAAATGGAGCTTAAGACGCTTATGGAGAGGCAGCATCTCTGAGTAACGTAAACGGAGGACCTGAAGCGGGAGAGCCTAGATTTGGCTACAGAAACGATATAGCGGAACCGCGACTAAGGAGACGTGGCTGGCTGCATGTGCTTGATACGGTGGTGATAGCCCATCTGGAGCTTGGTTATGCTTGACAGACAGAGCAAGTGGAGAAGGTCGTACCTTGATAGAGTGGAAGTAACCCTGGAATAGGTCTAAACATCGGAAGTGCTGGGGGCCATTCCGTCTGCGACTCTGAATGCAGCATGGCTAGATACAGTGGATACAGCGGCGGCCGCGCGCTGCGGGCTGCGCAAGTCAGAGCCTAATAAATGTCTCGAAAGTTTGGGACCCCCATTCCATCTACAAAAGCTTGACTGTACCTACATGTCCAGGTGACGGGCGTGTGGCTTGCAGGGGGATCAACTTGGTCAATGAGTCCGACTTCCGCATTATTCGGAGGACTTTCGGGGTTATCAAATGTCACACTGTTCGGGAAGTGATGGACAGGCGGCCAATCCTCCTCCAGCCAGTCTGCCTCCTCCTTGGCCTTGACCCTCAATCATTACGAGCTATCTTCACCTATCGGTCCATTACCATCATCACATTTAACGCCCTGTACTCGCCCAATGATATATGTCCCCGTCTATTCTACTTTTTTGAAGAGTTAAGGTCGACCTATACGCCTTTTTTACGCGTATATTTTCATTCATCATCAACACAGCGTTCGCCTCTTCGTTTAGGAAGAATGATAACCACGACGGGGTACAACGGAATTGAGAGAAATGTAACGGCGAAGGCGAGGTTTTTCCGCTCTGGCAGTCCAACAAGGTGTGTTTCATATATGAAAGTTCGTGGTTCAATTTCCTCATGCACTCCACCCCACAGCTTTTCACCTATGCCTGCCTCTACCACTCGTCCTTACTGAGGCCCAATCTCTCATGTGTTCGCTGACCACAGACCGTATCTTACGCCGTACCCATCGTCAATTCACGATACGCCAAACGCTGCTTCATTCTTTATCCCGGCGGGGCATCTCCCTTACTAGCATCAGACGCACTGTAGCACTGGGCAGTAGGTAAATATTACAGGCTTCTGTGACACGGTTTTTTTG
>JABCKU010000079.1:0-55528 GCA_018221655.1 Myochromella boudieri | reverse complement strand
AGGCGAAAGCCCAAATACATACCTCATGAGATAGGCACCAATACTTATATTATCGGCAAGAAAAACCCATACACCCTCGTTGATACAGGCGAAGGCCGTGAAGCGTATATCCCAGTTCTCGAATCTGCCCTTAGAGAGACTGCGAAACCTTCGGACTTGACTCAACCCGATGTCTCTGACATCGTCATATCCCATTGGCACGCAGATCATGTCGGAGGCTTGCCTTCTGTACTATCTCTTCTTCGCCGTTTATGGGAGGAACGGAACCCTGCATTGCCGTTTAAACCACCGCGCCTGCACAAGTTTCCGCCGAGTCCCACAGATCCTCTCAAAGGGCATGAATCGCACAACACACTCCCATCTATAATCAGCTCACTCCCATCAAATGCGTTCACGTCCACCCCGTCAGGCAAGCCGTTCCATGACCTTAGTGATTTTCAAACGTTAGCATCGTCCGGACTATGTGTCCTTCACACCCCAGGTCACACATCGGACTCAATCGCCCTCTACATACCTCAAGACCGTGCACTCTATACTGCGGACACTGTTCTTGGTCAAGGGACAGCTGTGTTTGAGGATCTCTCCTTATACTTGAACAGTTTGAACAAGATGCTGAACTTCAATGAAGGAGAGGGATATACATCACTCTACCCAGGCCATGGTCCCGTCGTTCTTAAGGGTAAAGAGCTTATTGGTGGATATATTCAACATCGCTTAGACCGTGAGGCTCAGATCCTCAAAGTTCTCAGTAGTCCTCCACCGCCCAATGCAGAGTCTCTTGACTCGCCTGCATACTGGACAACGTGGAAGATCGTCTCCACGATGTATGCAGCGTATCCTGATTCTCTATGGTTACCGGCTGCTCATGGGGTAGATTTGCATCTGAAGAAGTTGCAGGAGGATGGGATTGTTAAGCGACTCTCTGGAGAATTACAACATACGAGTTGGGAGTTGGTGGATATCCTGTCGTCTTCCCCAGTTGATAGGAGCTCCCTCTAGTCAGTATGACATGTCAATACTATTCATACCCATTGATGATGGGACAATTGAGATTTAATGAAGTAGATAAGGAAAGTCTTGCCTGGCAACTATGTACGTCGATTAAGCTTATGGGGGCCAATAGTAATGTGTCCCTCTTAGCTCAGTGGTAGAGCGCGTCACTAGTACAACGAAGATTCAAAACTTTCTTATACATGACGAGGTCAGTCGTTCAAGTCGGCTAGAGGGAAACTATTTTACTTCGTTTCTTCTCTTCTCTGGAGATCCTGTACTCACAATTGTGAAATACTAATTACTCTCGTACATGGTATTGTTATTAAGAAAAATTCCAAAGATACATGATAAGCCTCCCCCCCATCACACGAGGCACGGGCGGGTAAAGTTAAACCTAGATCTTGGTGAGGCCAGCTAACTGGCGGACATGCCTCCACATCGCCAAGTGTGGTCTTACGATTGTCTGCTATATAGTACAGGTAGGGCCAGTATTCAAGATATCCATCTCGAGTCGAAAGGCCATCGCTTTTCTAACCAAGACAATCGGCCTTCAAAGGACAATGGCAAAGCACCTTCAAATTTTTTATTTCTCGATAATTTTGGGGAAGCCTTGGCCTGCTCTATCCCACCCAAAAAATGCAGGAGCACCCACCGAGAAAATCTCTTAGTTTTAACATGGTGAAATCAACAGGCAGTGGGTACACCGAAGTTGCTCGTTGGACGAAACAACGGATGAGTCCAGCGATAACTATATGCCATTAATGTTGGAAGACTTGACATTTATTAACGGTAATTTTGTGTTTTCGGATGATTGTAAATGTCGCTTTTTCAAGGCCCATAACTTGTTGGAAAGATATTAACAGCGAAACACAGTCGTACCATGGGGATGTGAATGGATGAGAGGCTATGTGATGATCGCAATGAGTTGAGCCAAATGTCAAGGTCGACGATCCGGTCCGGAGGGTGCCGCTCTTGCATTCAACATTCAATTCCCTGAGCTGTAGAGTTCTTCAGCTTATGCCGTTATATCATCATCCCCACGCGGTTGAATCGGGTGATTATATCAGGTATGAGCTATCAGTCATGAAGAAGTGAAGTAGGTTCCATGTCAATGATGAGGTCTGTGATGACCGCTTCGTGCAGGAACCTACGATATACTTACCAAGCTAACTTGACCACCACCCTCTCCATCGCACACTTTCAGTCTGAAAGGACACAAGGTAGTCTCTACACAAGGTCGAGACGGGTCATCTGACGATTCTATGTTGTTCAATAGTGCTCGAAGCTCGACCTGCCGTCAGCTGCCAGAGATATAGAACAAGTGCAGAAGGCTTTTTCGATGGAGATTCCGGATGAACTACTCCTCCGCATCTTCGAGGAAGCTGAGGTCACCGACCTTGACGTCATCTCACTCGCTTCGAAAAAATGCCATAGCATGGTTCTTCCTATTCAACTATACGGCCTTGGAATAACCAAATCCATGACGATGCCTTTCGATGATCTTACATTCAGCTGGGATATCATGGAAGACGCGTACCATGTACGCAGATCCCTGGCATTCATCTCCCCGCCAGTGAAACGAATCACATATATCTTTCGACCGACTCACCTCGCCTCGGATATCCTCCTCCAAGACATACGCCGCTTTGATAGGCTTGTGCGCAGTCTTACCTCGGTAGACGAGGTCGCATTGGACTTCAGCAACCTCGAAGTACCATCCCCGTTATGGGAACGAATAACATGGTTCACACATCTCGAATGTCTCCTGGATACCATCATTGTTCGGTCATGCAAGAAGCTCTCTATAACATCAAGATTAATCGTCAACCGCGCATCTATTGTTACGGAAGAAACACCACCGGAGGAGGAGGAGCATCACGAGTGGACAGACCATTATTTACCCATCATGTTCATGAAGAACACCGTCAGGTCACTATTTGGCCACCACGAGCCCACGCCGAGTCGATCACAACCACGACCCGAACTACGTCGAACAATCACCGTCTCTACAAATGCCCGGGCGAGCACACTACTCACCGATTTTGAACTGACGTTTCCTCTTATGCTGCGTCCCCCTTACATGCCATGGGTCACCAGTATTCTAAATAGATCACCAGTTACGACACTCTCCATTGACCACATGGGCTTAAGTCCTAGTACCTGGGCAGAGTTCCTCCCTGCCATCTATCTCCCCGCCCTTACAACCCTGAAACTAGGGGCATTGGCTGTCATGCCGGAACACCTCGTCCAATTTCTGGTTCGGCACGCCCTTATCACCCAGCTCCACCTCGACAGAACGCTACTCAATTCCAACTTTCCCATCCAGAGGCGACAATCCTTCCTGCCACGTCTCAGAGCCCTAGAAATCGACCCAGATGGCCTCGTACGACTTACATCGCTGGGTGATCTGGCGTTCCTGAAACGCGTTCATGTCCTGTGCCGAGCGGAAGCGGGGATACCGTTCTCTCTGGCACACCTGTGTTTGACTCTCACACCGCTGGCTGCGCTCCTGGTACCTGTTCAGTTGTCCCTGAGAGTCTCTCCCGAATCTGGGTCGCTTGACTGGTTGCACGCAGACGCGGTCACCCACCGCTGCGGTCATGGCGAGGTATGCCTACTCAAGTCAGTGATACGGCTAGCATTTGCATCCGCGTTCGTCTACGCCACATGCCCGCCGACATGGCTAGGAAACTTCGTCAGTCTCACGCACATCTCATTTACTGGGTGTACGGACCCTGATAACGATATCCAATATTTCATCAACCGCATTCTTGATACGTGTCCACAAGTAGAGGTGATCGATATCGAGGGAGCAACACATAAAACGGCTGATTCATGACCCTCTGGATCTTACGGTACCCCCTCACGTTGTATCGATCTCTCCACGTCTATGCCGATTGTTTAAATTGATTGTAGAATAGTACGATTATGAGTATGCCTTGAAGAATATGAAACTATCACTACTGCGGTACACGATCATCCACATGGTTGAGAAATCTTCCTTTTAGAATCAGTATACAAATCTTGAAACCGATATTGAGCACTTCGTCGATCCCTGTACTTGTCTCATTTGCGCATATGGAAGTCATTGATATTGGGGGAGCGAAACTCAAACCCATAGATCGCATGAGTGTCGCTAATGATGGAAGTGATGTCGAGGCGTTCTACAGGACGGTTAATGGTTGACTTTCCGAACACTATCACTTTCATCGAGTTAGGTAGTTTGGTTGTAGAATTTTACGAAGTACAGTGTACGATTAAGCCCGAAGAAAATGAATTACAATTATAGCTTAATCTTCCGCGACTAACCAGCAGTAGTCAGCACAAGACTTCAGCATAGATACATATTTGACTCACAGTCGATCTCAATGAAAGCCTCTTTTCCCTCCAGCCGAGTGTGATTTATTTTCCGCCGCTTGCACGCATCAAACACCAATACAAGATGATTATCAGCTTCCGTACCCGTCGAGGCTCGTACATGAGATATCACATAGTCCGACAAGCCTATACAGATCGAAAGCGCCAGCATGAAATCCGCATTCCGGTCCTCCGGCGGTACCTCTGCAGGCCGGTTCTCCCAATATCCGTAGTAGTCGGTTGCCGTAAGCCTGCGGAGTTTCGGTGGCAGGGCAGTACTGAACGCACTCGACGCGAAGCAGCTGTGATTCGAGACATACAGGTGCTCCAGCACGGCAAGGCCCTGCAGGACTTGGGTGTAGGCACTCCCTGGATGGCTGTAGACACTAATATTATCGAGGCGGAGGCTGCGGAGGTTCCGTGCCGGGGACGGGATGATGTCGAACGAAGGGATCCTGGGTAAGAAGATCGGAGATTGGTGGAGGAGGCCTCCGATGAACCGGATGTCGAGGTGACGGACAGAGTCCGCACACACAGAGAGGGCACGCGAGATGTGTGAAGCTGCATGTTCGTGGTTACTATCCAGGCGAATGGTATGAAGGTGGTGTGTGGGGACGTCCAAGGAGAATTGCATTACGTGACAGTCGCGGAGGTAGAGGTATCTTAGTTTCGGAAAGTAGGTTAGTATGGATGGCAGTATGCCCATGGCGAACGTTGTAGCGAAAGTAGTTATTTTAGGGAGGGGGAAGTCCCAGAGGGCGAGGGGACACTGCCCGAGGAACAAACTTTTGAGGTTCGGCGTGAAGTCGAGGAACTCTTCCAGGCCATTTTCCAGTGCTTGATTTTGAGTGGACAACTGGTAATCCAAGGCTGCGAGTTGCGTGTACCGTCCGAGCTCTGGCCGTGCCCTAAGGGTGCGTAGCAGGAGGCGGAGGCTCGCTGCAGGCCAAGTCGTGTGCTTCCGTCCCTTCCATCCGGTAAAGTCCAGCTGCACGTCCCGGTACAGCACCCGCTCCACTGTGCCCCTCAACGCCGCACACACCTTGGAATATGCGCTCAGTGTGAAACGTGCGCAGGAAAAGTCCGAGTAACGGTCGTGGATGTAGCGTCCTGCGGCATCAAGGACAGGTACAGAGTCACGCAGAGATGTAGCGATCTGCTCCAGAATTTCCCGTGGCAAGTCGAGCAGCACGACACGCGGCGGGTACGCGTTCACGGTAGCACCTGTACGTGGCGCGTAATTAGTCTGGATGTGCTAGGCGTGTGACGAGGTGCCGTACCAGAACTCAATCTGCTGGCACAACACAGACACTCTTCCTCTGCTGTCGTCGCTTTTTTCGATGCTTGCTCCTCACCGTCCACCTCAGCTTCCCACCCGAGCAAGTCGTCGTCGTCATATACGGGCAGCCGTTTATTATATCGCGACCGACGCGTAAAACGACTAAAACGGCCAATCACAGGGGGCGGCCTGTACACCTTCTTCTCAAACACCAGTGGTCGCGGCGGGGCCTTCTGCTTCTGCGTCTGAACACAGCTCTCGAGCTCCTCGTTGCCCCCCTCATGGTACACTGTGAGCCAAAGATCAGCATCCTGGGAATACTTCAAGTTGGAGAAAGGTGACTCGTACTCAGATGACTCCAGTAGACGCGCAATGGGCCCTGCTGAACGTGAATCAGCGCTGGAGCTAGCAAACGTCAAAACGTGTGGAAATGACAAGTTGTTACGACCTAGCAATCGTCGGCAGTGGCACGCGCTCGGCCGGCTATCTCGTCCAGAATTTCTGTTGCTTCAAAGGGAAAGACGAAAAGATTAGATTAAGAATTCTCCTCGTTGCACTGATTGATGGCATCAGGTACTTGCCCTGGAAGTAAGAGATGCTATGAATCGTGAAGTAGAATCATGAATTGACAGGCATATGGTAATGGTAACAAGATTATACGAGGAGTACAGACAACAGCAGATAATGACGATCATAAACTCGAGGATGGTGGCACATAAACACAAGACTGAAACCATATGAACAGGACGGGGATATGTATGGCATGAGAGAATGGAAAATGCAATGCAGAAAGGAGAAAAGCACACTCTACAACGTACAAAGCCCTTTAAAGCTCGTCGTCTGTGATCTCCTCACCACGCTTTTTCCGTGCGATACGCTCCTTCTTCAGTTTGCGCAGCTCTGCCGACGTGAGCTTCTTCGACTTCTTGTTGTCGATCTTGTTACCCATAGCATCGTAAGTAACCTCTTCCTCTCCATCAGCCTTGTCAATACGAGGACCGGAGCCCTGGCCCTCAACCCAGTTGTGGCCAGAGGCCTCGAGACGGCCGTCACGCATAGCCCACACTTCCTTGCACAGCGACTCGGAGAAGTCCCTGTTGTGGGTAATGACGAGCACACCACCCTCGAACACCTTGAGTGCTTCAATGAGCGCAGCGAGCGACTCACGATCGAGGTAGTCTACACATGACAAACATTAGTTAAAGGTTTCATGATAAATAAGGTGACCATGATGACTCACTAGTAGGCTCATCCAAGCAGATGATGTGGGGACGACGCCATGTTGCGGCACCAAGGACGATCTTCACCTTCTGGCCACCAGAGAGACCACGCATGGTGTTGTGTGATACGAATTCGGGCTCGAGGCCGAAGTCAGCAAAGTGCTTCTCGATCTCGCGACGGACAAGAGGGCGGAGCAGACCGAGGCGCTGTGCCTCACGGGTATCGACTTCGAGGACTTTCTACAATGAGAAAAACATATCAGTCTCAATGACCAACTAGTAAGGCTCATATGAACAAACCTTCTCGAAACCACGCTTGATGAGGTCATCACGAGGCAACCAGATGTTCTCGGAGGAAGAGAGGCCCTTGAACGACACCTCATACTCGTAACTCTGTTTGAGCTTCTTGCGGTTGACAATCTCATCGATCAGCCTCTTTGCGCCTTCAACGACGACGACGGAGCCATCCTTCATCTTCTGTGCCTCCTCTTCTGAGATCTGACGGTTCGCCTTCATCATCTCCTCCAAATCTTCACCGGTCTGGTAGCGCCACAACATGTACTCGAGCGGGGTCTTGTCGAGATGGTTATCGATGTGGTGGAATGCGTGCTGAGCGACGTAGCCGATAACCAAGTTGGGGTGCTTCCAGGTCTCACCGCCCTTGTTAGGCTCCATATCACCTATAAGGAGTTTGACAAGGGTAGACTTGCCGGAGCCGTTGGGGCCGAGGACAGCAACACGAGATGAGAGAGAAACCTGGAGGGTGATGTCGTAGAGCTGCTGGACGACCTGGGTCGGGTATTGGAAGCCGACTTTACGCCTGTTAAAGAGGTCAACCAGGTGTGACACGAAAAAGTATGAAGAAAACATACATCTTGAGCAAACTCTTCTCCTTGGTCTTGACACCCTCAAGAAGAGGTGGGTCGGGGAGCTTGAACTTGTAGTCCTCAGCAGCCTCAAGGGTGTAGTAGGACTTGGCCTCAGGAACCTGAGCGACGAACTTCTCAAGGTTACCACGGTATCTGCGAAGCTTGAAGCGGTTGAGGTGGAGAACATCGGTGATGGTGTTGTTCAAGAAGCCGGAGTCGTGAGAGACGATGACTGCATATAATTAAGTACATATAAAAAGACGTTAGCATGAAAAGACGTACTGGATGTGCAAGTCTTGAGATTGACCAGGTAGTTTTCGAGCCAGGCAACGTTGACGACATCAAGATGGTTAGTCGGCTCGTCGAGAAGGAGGATATCAGCCTTGAACAACATAGCACGAGCAAGGGCGAGCTTCATCTTCCAACCACCAGACAGACTGCCGATAGCCTGAGCCTGGCGCTCGTCAGAGAAGCCGACGGAGGCAAGGGTGTCAATGATCTCCTTCTCGCCAGCCTGGATACGCTTGTCGGTGAGGATGAACTGGAGGACAGAGGTGTCTTCCTCGCTGCCGTCGATATCGTGCTCGACGTAGAAGGTGCGAACTTCGTCAGGAGATGGGAAGCCCTCGACTTGACTGTAGAAGTACTTTAGTTATAGAAAATTGTATGAAAGACATGAACATACCCGTTGGTGATGGCCCTCATTAGTGTGGACTTTCCTGTACCGTTCTTACCACACAGACCGTAACGGTGGCCACGCTTGAGACGGAGTGTAGCAGTGTTGAGCAAGATCTTGGCACCGTAAGCGAGGGAGAACTGGCAGTTGCACAGGTCTTCACCCTCCTCCTCATCTTCGAGTACTTCCTCCTCCTCGAGACCTTCAGTCGCTGAGCGGACAACCCACTCACGGGTGGCGGTGACGGGCTCAGGAGTAGCCGAAACGAAGCCGACATAGGAAGCAAGAGAGTCCCACTGAGGCACCTCGAAGTTCTTAGCGTTGACGAGGTTGGCAGCGAGGCGGGAGGCGTAAACGGTGGCGACATTGGTGGCGCTGAAGTTGGTGACACCGAACTTCTTGTAGATGGCGACAAGGGATGAAGCCAACGGACCGGCCTCAGCCTGCTTGAGAGGAGGGAGGTCGGAGCCATCACCAGTAGGAACCTCGCCAACTTGACGGAGAGTATTGATGGCCTTGTTGACAACACCACGGGCTTCAGGGTCACCGATGGTTTGTTCAACCTTGATAAGACCTGGCAGTAATTTGGGTAGGAAGGGGCGGACAGTGACAGGTGAGTCGACAAGCTTGGACATGTTGTCAACGATTCTAAATTAGACAGACCAGAGTGAGTTGCCATGCCAATAAAGCTATTTTTTTTTTGAAACGTACACTGCAACCTTCCGCTTGGTGGCTGTCAATTTCTCTGAGAGACCACGGGACAGGAGGGGAACCATGAGTGAGAGGGTGGGCGAGTCTACTTCAGAAACGAATGTGGTTGCCGAGAGGAGGGCGATGGTGTTGGGGACCTCTTCGACAGGATTAATGAGAGCCTTAATAAGAGCAGGAATAAAGCGTTCTATGTCCTTGTTCGACACAAGGGCGGTAGCCTTTGTCAGAGAATCGCGGGCAGCCTTCTTCACGTCGGCTTTGGTGTCCCAGATGGCCTCTGCGAGGATGGGGACGATATCGGGCATGAGGCGGGCGGTCTGGACAGGCGCGGACACGACGATCTGGTTGAGGATCTCGAGCGAGCCGGCCTTGACCTGCCACTTGCCGGCCGTTTTTATTTCGTGAAGGAGGGCGGGGAGGACGAGGGCAGTAGCCCACGGGTTCTGAGCAGCAACGAAGCGGCGCACTGCGTCGACAGCAGCTGTCCGCACAGCGGGCATCTTGTCGGCAAAGGCCTCGAGAAGGGCGGCATAGAGACCAGAGTCTACGAATGTGGGCTCGAGGGCGGCGATGGCGCCAGCCTTGACGAGCTGAGAGATGGCATCAGCGGCACCTTCACGGGCAGCGGGTGATTTTTTGTCGGCAAGAGCCTTGAGTACGGCGTCGGTAAATCCAACGGACTGGAGAGCCGAAGGGCCTTCCTTTTGGGCGACAGCAGCAAAAGACTGGGCTGCAGCCTCGCGGACAGATTTGTCAGCGACGAAGAGAGTGGCGACGTCGAACTGGCCCTCGACGGCGGCGGCCTTGAGGGAGGCGGGAGTTGGGATTGCAGCAGCTGAGGCAGTGACAGCGGGCATTTCTGTTATTGGTATCTGGAGAAAAATGAGCAGGCGAACTAGCGATAAGATCACAGAAAAAGACACAGACCTGTATGGTAGAGATGTCTAGGTCGTTACTGGACGAAGGAGGACAAGAACGCTCTATATCTACGGTGGCAAGAATGCCTGCAGGCGGTCTGTTAGCACACAATTCCAACGAGGCCAGGGACGAGCTCGCCTACCTCTAAGCGGAGAGAAGAAAAAAAAGGTGGAGGTAGGGAAGAAAAAAGGGTCTCATTTTTTGATCTATACTTTTAATCCCCTGTCGGACTTCGAAAATTTGCTGTGCCGCGTTCTGAACGGGTCGATCTCATCACCCCCGTGACACGCGGTGGCGTCTGGGGCACTAGTGCCGGTTGGACAAAGATGGTATATACGCTATCTACAACAACTACCCTACCCTACTCCTTGAACTCATTGTTCGCAAATGTCAACGGTGTGAATCGCTGCAAAAAGAAGTACATCAGCAGCGTAGATAAGAGAATGCCGTAAATACTCACATGCCCGCCGCCCTCAAAGTGCTTGCTGTTCGCTTCAACCCAATGCAGACGTAGTGCATGCAAGAATGCGGACAGACCCTGACAACAAACATCAATCCGGGCACACCCCACACACTTGATCAAGCGCGCTTACCTCCATGATGCACAAAACAGATATCGTCGCACTGAGCCAAAAACCGCCCATCACGATCAACGCAATCCACCCCAACACCCCTTTCGGTTCAAGGAACCCCTCAATCGTCATCGTCCACAGTACCTCCGACAGCTGCGCGTGCGCAAGTGACAGTGCCCACAACCGCAGGTACGACGCCGTATGCGAAATGCACCCGAGACAAAACTCGATGGTATGGATCACCTGATGGATCACCACCTCTCCAAAGTCGTGGTGCTCCTAAGTCACAACGTGTTCGTTCAGCCCTTAAAGAAGCCATATCGCTTAAAACTTACCTCCTCGCCGTCCTCTGCAGCCTCGGCAATCGCCCTCCCATCACCCTCCTCCTCGCCCTCCATCACTTCGTCTGACACGCCCCCTGGCGACTCTCCGATTCCGCTGTACCCATGGTGCCCCTGCATCTCCCTCCACGCAATATATGGCTTCGTAATCAGCAGCCACGGCACACACACCAACGCCAGTAGTAGCAACACTGCCTGCACCACTTCCTGTCCACGGTATAGTCGCAACTCCGGTTTGATCGTCCCAGGCGACAAGAACATCGCAATGAGCATGTTCAGCAGGGACGGCGGGTTAGCCGATGTCGCAGACCAGTCGACAGACCACTTGTACACGATGCACAGGGCGAGGTATCCAAAGATGGACTGCAGGAAAATCATCTGCGGTATGAAGTTCGCGTAGATGTCCACGGGGCGCTTGAACCGGATATGGTTCGGGACTTGTAGGCACAGGGCAAATGTCATCTGCACCACAACAACTCGTTAAAAATTTTATCAATGTAATAATCTCGGCAAAATATCCTACGTGGATCACTCCAATCACGATTGACATTTTCATCTTGTATGAGTTGGTAAACACGAGTATGTTGTCCGACCCGTGCCATCCTGGGTCCAAACCAAAGGGATATACGTGGCCGTTATTGACAGCGGTGGTGCTGTTATCGGGGAAGGTCCAACCAGAATGCCACAGGTGCAAGGAGCGAGAGAAGATATCATTGTACATGAGGCCGGTATACATGGAGAAAAGGCCCATGAGGAGGATTATGTATCGTCCACTGTCGATCGATATCGGTTAACCAAAGGTAAGGTGTAAGGGTCATAAGAGAACTCACAAGAAGAACTGTCCAACAATCTACACGAAAGAGCATCAGTCAGCATAAGTGCACATAGGAGTAAAACAATACAAAGGCCCCTTACCTCGCCAAGGTCCAGCTTCGCCCATTTCCTTTCCACCATAATCATGTACAAAGCCCCACAGAAAATAATAAACCCGTGTCCTATATCGCCGAACATCACAGCAAAGAGGAACGGGAAGGTGGTCACCGCAAACAACCCAGGGTTGACTTCCTGATAGCCAGCAGTGCCGTAGCTGTCCATGATAGTCTGGAAGCCCTCCGTAAACTTATTAGTCCGAATAAACGTAGGCGGTGTCTTGCTCGTGCGCAACTCATGCAAAATTGGCGGCATGTTTGTACCAGATTCCTCCTGGGAGCATAATTAGTAAGTAAAGCAGAGACGCAACCATGGGCTTACAGTAGCATGCCTCAAAGCCAGCTGAATCATAGTAATATCCCTCGTCGGCACCCACCCCTCTGCAATAAGCGTCTTCCTCCTCACGTCATAATTAAACAGGTTCAATGTCTCGTATATCATCTTCTCCTTCCTCACTACATCTTGCCAGCCTCGCAGGCTCTCCCCCAGCTTGACCAACTCCATGCGGCGATTCGTTCCTGTGTTGTAGAGAACGTTCTGGAGGTCCTCGAGACGCGTAGTGACCTCGCGGAGGGAATCCGAGCGCTTGTCAGCGTTGGGGTCGATCGGGTAGAGTGTGGCACCCATAGACTCCGCGACCTTACGGATCTTTGCAAGGAGGGCATCACCGTGGGCGAAGATGATAAAGACATTCTTGCGCGTCTCTTGTCCTGTCGCTGGGTCGACGAAAGGCTCTACAATGTCCGTGTGATTCATATAGAGATTACCACGCAGGACACGCCAGAGGACACGCTCAAATGTGGGGATGCGTGCACGGTCAAGAGTGCCTGCTACGAATCTGTAATGTGAGGAAATTGATGTCAGTCATAGAACAACATTGGACATGCCAGGAGAGTAGCTTACTCTAGGTCGAACTGGAGGGCAGCGGCCGAGAACTGACTCTCACGCTCGTCATGCTGTAGAAGAGGAGCAGAGCTGTCATCGAATGAGGAGCGGATGTTGCTCTGGTGTCCCTGCGCCTATAGCCCATTGATCAATTCCGTGCGCAGCAGCAGCAGCATTACCGCCGACTTACTTTTTCAAAGAAGACGGCGGTCTCACGAAGTACATGCCTGGCCTCAATCAGCTCCTTCGTCCGCTCACTCAACGTCTGGTAGCTGTCATTCATCTTGGTGAGTCGCGACTCATGTTCCGCCAACGTAAGGTCGAGTTCATCAAAAGTCTGTGCCGCACGCGGGCCCACGGTAATTAGTGGTGCAGTGTCAATCAGCGGTCTCAGGGGAACAACATCTTTCTCTTTCTCTATCTGGCTGGCGAAGAAACGGACGCGACGAGCCATTTCGTCGATACGCCGAATCTCTCCGACAAATGAGCGTTGGAAGGGATTGACACTAGGATTTAACTGAGATATGGTCCCGTCAGTAATGTATTATGAAGTAAAGGTAAAAAGTGTTTACATCTTTAAATTGAACGTTGCCAAGTTCACCGAGTTCCGCGACTGTGTCGTGAGCGACCTCGGTAGGTACAAAGAGCTGTACCAAGCTCATCTGTTCCGAGCCTACAAAGTCATACTTAGTATGTAGAGTAGAGGTGAATGGGAAGATATTGCATACGGAACAGACTAGGGTATTCGTCTGCCATTAGAGCCAGCCAATGTTTTCAGAAATGTGATGATGAGTTGGGCAAGATGAATGTTTGTCCTCAATGGGAGAGTATTGACAGTTATTTGTCAAGCTCATACAGAAGCACCGCCACTGACGGTCCGGTGCAGCCGGCCTGACTGGTGACATTGAAATTTCAGGTTTGAGTCGTTCTTACAGTAATAACACCCACAGTCTGTTGCCTCCATATCATTGCCTACAGCACCTTATACTGCCCCAATATGGTATAGAAACCCTTGCAACTGCCCAGCAGATGTGTCCAACATGCCGCCTCTGTGCCTAGAGACACATCTAGAGAGATTCTGACTCCTGAGAGAAGGCAACGTACACGGTACAAACAAGGTATGTCCTTCACCCGGAATCTAACAAGGAGAAGTTTCTTTGAGCCAATGTCAAAGTACTAGATCTGTCTATTAATGGGTTATTTAAACGAGGACCACATGCCATCGTTGTGCACGACCAATCAAGACTTTCTCAAGCTGGCTAAGCTTCTGCCATGATGCCACCAAGGGCTTTTCCATGGTGTCTAATCGCAACTTTCCCAGGTGATCAAACCGCCAGAAATAGAATGGCTATGTGCTTACAATAAAGTTGCCAGGGTACCTAAGATGAGAATGCATCGCAGAGCGAAGACAACCAGCCTTCTTGGCCGCAAATTGGTGAATCAGAGCATTGAAGTTAACGAGAATAGGTTGAAATTTCGACAAGTTGAGAATTTTTTGGCACGAGAAAAAGTCTGTTTCGAGCGTAACTGGTGATCACCTTGCCCATGTAAGTGGGAACGGTGCTCGTGGAAACAGATACAAGTAGATAGAACGACATTTCTGAGGTACACTACTTTCTTTACTTCCGTGTTGGCGAGGGAGTTGATATATCTCTCCTTTGTAAATTGAATAACACCCACGCAATTTTGTGGAGAGGTTCCCCTGTATCGAAGGGTGAACGGCAAAATCACATCAAGCAGCTAATTATTTCAATGTGAATGTATACGCACCTTGATCAACGACACTGACCGATGCCATTCGCGCGTGGTTCAGGGGGCGATACTGAGGGATGACGGATGTTTTTTTTTGCCTTGGTCTCTCTCATCAATGGCTAATGAGATCACGCTACGTGGTACATGCTTGATCCATATAAAAAAAGTATTCGGGCTATTGACTAAAAAATAATGCTGGGCGGGCACAAGCATAATGGAGCAATAGCTGCTAGTCAATGCAGGTCTTGTCGCCGCCACCCTGTGCGGTATAGGCGCCAGCGAAGTGTCTGGCGCGCGGGATTGAGGTCGGGGCTGGTCAGGAGGACACTACTGATCGAACAACCGACGGTAGCAGGCCATAGCTTTCTTGCCCAAGGAATACATTGGTGGCACACCTTATCAATCGAAGTGTCTCTTCTGCATGTTTGCTCAACGTCGAAGTCGCCCCGAGGACACCAGCTACCTCTAATCTTAAAAGTTTCAGTCCAATTAATCACCGTCACAAGACTCAATTTTGAATCGGATCAGACGCGGCGGTTTAAATCAACCAAGACGCGACGTGGGAGCGATCCCATTTCGTTATAAAATGCGCCACCTCTGACTGGCTTTGCTCTGGATATATCTCTCGTGTTCATACGAATATCTGCCATGTTTACTGCCTTCCTCATAACCCTCTTTCTCTCAACCTGTCCTACTGTTGCTGGCGACGTAGTTGCCCCCCACCCAATTACCTTCACCTCCGCCATCGCATTTGTGGCACCCACGTCCGCCCCTGCCTTGCCCTATTCCCTCCCCACTGCCTCTCCCAACGCCATCCGCGCCTCCGTCCACTGTCACCGATACCCCCTTCTACCCAGCTGTGCCGCAGCACCACCTCCTCCTCCGACAGGGTCCTCCGATTCGTCAATCATATCATTCTTCTCTCGTCCTCCACTTTTCACCCCAGTGTGGTTATGGGATATTAGGATCAGGTTTGTCATTGCTCTTCCAAGATTTCGACCTCGGCGTTGTAGCTAATTCCTCTCAACAGTGTCAGGATGTCTATGGTTGAAAGTTGGTATCGCTGAAATCCATTCTCTGTGGCTCGGTAAGTGTTCCTTATCTGATTTATTCTACCAGTATTACCAGCATGGGTACTTACTCATCCGACAGTACCGGTTCGCATCACTACGCATCCCAGAACATCCTTGCCTATTCGATGACCAGCGCATAGCCATCAAGACGCCTACCGATTTGGTCACAAAGACGCCATGGTTCATGTTTACCATGGGCCTCGTTGTCAACCTCATCTTCGATTACCTTATGCGGGGCTCAGAGACTTGCCAAGAGATATTCCTTAGCAATATGGAAAAAGTATGTCTCAATATTTCGCTTTTTATTCGTCTGTTCTTATCACAACATTGCAGCGTATCAACGAATTATGGGATAGTCGTGCCCGTATTGTGTTTGTACCTCGAACTCTTGCATTCGTGAATATCAAGCCTGTCGCCGTCGATGACCAGGAAGGCTCCGAACCTGAGGACTACATGGGCGGACCGGACTTGCCACCACTCAACGACAACTAGATAAAGGCGAGGACGATAATACTGACGTTGATAGTCATCCACTGTTACCTCACCGTTCAGAATGGTGGTCGCTAAAGCCTATCGTTACTGTCTTCTGAGCCTTCGCGATCTGACTTGAGACCCTCTTCCTCCTTGACAGGCCTCCACCACCTCACAAGGTCAAGCCTGAGTTCAGCCCACATGCACACCATGCACACCGGGTACGCAATCGTTTTTCTTATCTTCCTCTCTCGACCTCATCATCGATCTTTAGTTAAATCGTTTCTCGTGAGCCTTCCGAACTTCATCGGTCGTTAGCCTTAGCCACTGGTCCTTGAATGCGAGTCAAAGATATCCACTTCGTTCTCGGCGCTGACGCCACTTTTGGATCTCCTCCGTCATCATTCCGTTCCTGGTACGATCCCATCCCATCGTGGCCCGCCCCTTGGCTCCCCGTCCCTGTAAGTAGCCTCAGATGCAAGGCGGTCAGGGTTGTGCGACTTGGCCTCTGTATTGTGTAGACCCTGGACGCAAGGTTGAACGTGGTCTCGTGCTTAGTCTTTGGAATGTCTTGGCCTTTCAAGTAGTGGACGGTCTTCGTTCAAACATCTGCCTGACCTTTTGTTCTCGTGACTTTCGCATATAATTTGACTGCCAACATGCCTAAACCCGAAGATATAAAATACCTGGGACCCGTATTGTATCTTGCATTGACTTGCCGAACGGAGGTTGAGCAGCCTATGCCACATACATACTTACCGCCACTCAACCCAATACACCAACTCAGGATGTTTGGAACTGCTCCGATCCATATCGCACTGCTGCTTAGTGGGCTCGTACCAGTCAACGGCCAAATGGTCTTTACCACGAGAGACGGACCTTCTTGGTTTTTGGTCTCCTTGGAAGACAACTTATGAAAACTAAGAGCCGCCGCGATACCTCGTATCTTGGTGTGGAACTCACCGTAATTCTCGGTTGGTGTCAGCGGCCGCTGGTCTCGCGTAGCCACAGCAAGCCTCTGAACACTCGATGTGGGAAAGCGCAGAAACGGCAATATACGTATACCGAAGGAGTCCCGAAGGTCACGGAGGAAGGGTACTTCCAAGTCGGAGACACTAGCATCCATGGAAATCGGTAGGTCGTGGCCATAGCATATAACATTGTAACTAGAATTGCAACTTCAGTACCTCCTTGTTTCACAAAGAGACTGACAGGTAGTACTACCACTTAGGGTAATTTGTCAGAAGACTCAATTCAGTTCATTCTGAGCCGAAAAGTCAGGCCCATCCACAGAATCCAAACGTTAGTGCTTGTCTGAGGGGGTGATCAACTTTAAGTGGCAAAAACAATAGAAAATGTTTCACCGCCGCACATATGCTCTATGTCGCACTGTTAAGGTTGCGGGCAAACTCGAGGTTCACCAAACACTGATACAAGGCTGGACTGGATCGTAGGAAAGACGCTTCCACTCGGATCCTTTTAGTATTTTCAAAACTCTAAAAAAAACGAGTACTGGTACCACCAGCCCCTATGTCATTGGCTCTTCTCCGCCGAAAGGTTGATCAACTCAAGATCAATATGGAGGCCACCTGGGCACAAATTGAAAGTAGACAGATCTGAGATGCATCAAGCCCTATCAAAACTCGATCAGGCACTTCTGAGTTGCTGAGAGGGTTGTATGTAGTAGCGAGGGTCACCTTGATACGTGAAGCAAGGAAACGAAATGTTAACTGAGTCGGCAACTCAATAACGGGGTAAAGATGGCCGATCACTTCTCTTCTTCTGATTTGGGATGCAGTCCGACAGAACAGTGCCGCATGGAGAGCGTCATGGTGGCTCCAACTTCAAAGACAGCGGTCGACGATCTCCCGAGCGACATTACCCGTTCAGTATACCCCGACTGGCCTGGAGAAATGAAAAACAGCGCTCATCCCGAGTATCCCGAGGGCAAACAGCCAGCGCCTGCCGGAGTATCGCAATCCGGATCTTCTTCACCATCATCGGTTTGACTTCGGGCCTCGGGCGGAGTGAACTTGGATTGAACCAGTGTTAAACCTTGTTAGACCCAATCAGAAAATCATATTCAATTGGTGACCCAAAAACTTCATAACTCAAACTGGAACACTAATCTCCTTGTGGTTACTCGATGATTTGCGCAGCAACTCACTGCTACGCACAGTATAATACATTGCCTCTACAAAATTATCATTACTTTACAGGTGAAAATTGGGTAAAATGCTACATTATTTCGTGTTGTGGAAGCGGGAAATGATCGATCGATCGGGGTATTGATGCAGTATTATGTAGAAGATCATCGCGGGTGCACATCAAGTATAGGGATAGTAGGGATAAGTCGTTACGTGATAGTTCATCCTCCAGACTTCCAAGTCAAATCAGCTACGAGCCAATTCCACTTTCAGGGCAAGGTCAGCTGAAAGAGCATGATATCAGTCATCAAGAACTTCGCTCCGCGGAATTATTACTCACCAGATAGTGGAGAGTAAGCTGTGAAAGTATTCAACGCTTGTGTGATGACATCTAAGCCGTGATTACAGGAGATGACAAGGCTGCTGACATCTCTAGAAAGGGCTTCCACCTTTGCACTAGTCACAGCGCATGTGAACATTTCTGCGGCTGTGAGCCAACAGACCTGAGGGAGTCACAGTTAGTTACGAAATGCGCAGTGTCGGAGGAAATCGCCGCACACAAACAATAGGATCGAGATATTGCCAATCCGTGTCTTTCAACTGACAGATCAGTCGAACGATCGAATTTCCGGCTTTGAGTGCTCGGCCATCAAATAGCACGTGGCGCTGGAGATGTATGAAGGAAGTGTAGATCATGGTCTGGACCATGAAATAATCGCAATCAGAGGCCTGAGAAGGGATCGTTGAAGAAAAGCGTTGAACGGCCGCCTCAGCGAAACAGTAGTTCCAATCACTGGGGTCGGACACTGTACATATCATACGATCAGTATAAAGGTGGCACATCCTGTCAATCATATACCACGCACCATTTCTTGATCGCGATGTTAACTCATAAAGAGCAGCGGCCTTAGCTTTTAAGGCGGGTAGATTTTGCTCCGATGGGTTTGACAAATCTAAGCTTTCGAATAGGGACTGGAGAGGTGGCCGATATACATTGCTATGCTGCCCGGGTATCAGAAAGAGAAGTCAGTTGGTAACAGGACGCACGTACCCATTTAGGACCCTCTGATGTCGACGGCCACGGTGTGAGAATTCGACACTGCTGTGTATTTTTTTCCGGTAACGCGAGAGGCAGGCCGTTGGCTACTGACCAACACCGATCAATCATGAAAACTTGCCAAAAAGCAAAAATTCGGTCATTCAGGTCAATACTATCTCGTGGTGGCGTTATCGAGATAAGGGGTGGATGTGTGGGGTAAAGGTTCCCAGCCACGACTGGCGATTGCAGTTGATGGAGGCCCAGCCCCACGGCCAACCGAATAGCAGAGAACGTATGCCTATATCCCTCCATGACACGGTTGTTCATGTAAAGGTAGACAGCCAGTAGTGATGATGCTTGAACAATGTCGGGGAGGCGGTCAGAGTTGTCCAATGCTGTGTTGATCTCACTTTGCGCCTGAACGAAAAACGCGGGCTCCATTTCCGAGTAAGTAGTGCTATTTGCGAAGTGGCAGGCCAAAAGATACATGGCGTTGATAAGAGCTGGATGAGGCTCATCTTGGGGTTGGGTGCATTCGAGGAACCTAGTCATACTAGCGTAAAACCAGCATTGGTGCCTGTGTCGTATAAACACTTCCAGTCTATAGAGTAAATGAAAAGGGTGAGCCTCTGATGAGAAAAGATCAACATCATGCATACAGGAACTTTTTCGCACGGCTGGGAAGTGTAATTCTAGGGTCGCTCTGTGAGGGTGCCCCAAGAGCCGAGTTGGACGATGAACCAGGAGTGCTGCCACTGGTTGACCGCGTTTTTCTTGCAGGATGAAGCAGCAGCGAGTAATTTGCCGAGTCCGAATCGGAAGGTGTTGGTGACGGTGAGGAGGAGGTGGAGGCGAGGTTGAATAGAGGATATTTTGATGAACCTTCATTGATCCCGAAGTCAAAATCGAAGCTTAGGGGAGGAGACGGGGAACCAGCTAAAATAAGTTGAGCAACATCGATGAGGCGTGAAGCAGTGGCCATACATGAGCTTGAACCTGAAGCTGAGTTGGACTCAAGTTCATGTAGCCGGCGTTCTAGTTGGGAGAGTTGTTCTTTGAGCAGCTGGGTCCGGCTCTTTTGTTGTTTATCGTCATATTCGCAGGTGTGGCTGCGGTTCATTTTCGTGCACTGGCGACAGACGGGGCGTATTCCGTCACATTTCTATCAGACAGATCGATGGAAGTTAGGTAACCAAGATGTGTATATATTGAAGATTCTCACCAACTTCCTTTTCCTAGGATGGTAAGGATTAGAGGCATTGTACATTGACACCTTAGTGATGCTTACCTGCAGGACAAACAGGCGGTGCCTCGTCGAAGAGTAGAATCAGCTTTGTGGGGTGGCATCAGGTCTAGTGATCGAAAAATGGTAAATTGGCGCTAATCCAGTCGCGGGCTGCTTATATAGGTGCGGTATGGCCGAAGAAGATTACAGCACGGCCTTGGGACGCGCCCGACGATCTGGGTCATTGAGATCACCTTACGATACAGATGTTGGGATCGACAAGATATTACAAATCACCGTCCGACCTTCCATACGCATCTAGATTTTTCCCGTGGGTGCTTCGAAGCCGAATTTAGATCGTTCCGTCTTGTGTGTGGTTTGATGAGAAAGCTGGTTGCCGGGAACTTGGCTGAACTTGGAAAGATCAACTGCCAGGGTCGATGAACGAAACATGGTGATACAGTCCTGCCACGTTGTGACTTGTGAGTGCTACATGGAGTAAGGAACAAGGTCGTATTTTCCTTTTCATATGACAAGAAATTGTTTCATTCTACACCCACATGTGGTTTTCAATTTCGCGTTGCACAAGAGCACGGGATATAGTGGAGACTTGACGATCCAGCAAGTGCCGTTTCAGTACAGTAGGTGATGGTTTGTGTATATTGCACTCAACAAAGATGCTATACAATTCACTGAGCACCTCTCTATATCTATTGTCTACCAACAAACACCTTGCGTAGGTGGTCCCACACAACGCTCGGAGATTGTGCAGCGTCGATCCCATGCCAAAGACCCTGTTTCTTGTAGTAATCAACGACGGGCCCAGTTTGCGAGTGGAAAACGCCCAGACGCTTGCGTAACGCCTCCACGTTATCATCTGAGCGCTGAATAAGAGGCTCCCCGGAAATGTCATCAACCATTGGCTTCTTGGGCGGACTGAAAAACAACCTTAGTCAACCTGGCTATTTTAACGCATGTTGAATAAACATACTGGAACTCTCTGTGATAAGTTCGCCCGCTCGCAGGGTGGATCAACCGGCCCGTAATGCGCGAGATGAGTAGAGAGTCGTCGATTTCAAGCTGAACGACGGAGTCAAGCTTCTCCTTGCGCTGTTCAAGCATGTCGCCAAGTTTTTGAGCCTGCGGGACCGTCCTTGGGAACCCGTCTAGAACAAATCTGGGGAGCTAAGTCAGAACCACGCGTAGTTCAAATATGTGTAATGACGTACCCGTTTTTGCAGGTCTTGTTGTTTTCCAGTTCGTGTCTAATCATGCCCACCATGATTTCATCTGACACAAGACCGCCGGCGTCCATGATCTTTTTCGCCTCGACACCAAGGGGCGTCTTCTGTGACACCTGCTCGCGCAGCATGTCGCCAGTCGCTAGATGGCACACGCAGAACTCATCACGAATTCGAGGCGCCTGTGTTCCTTTTCCTATACACCACGCTCAGTAAAATAGGCTAAATATACAGTGGAAATACTATACCTGCTCCTGGAGGACCTACCAGAATGGTACGGAGCTGTTGGGCGGGCGTCTTGGAAGTGCTTTTGGCTTTAGCTTCGATAGCCGTGATTTTCTCATTGAGTTGAGCCACGAGGGACTTGAGATATTCGAGTTCATCTGATACGCCCATTATGAAAACGACGGAGAGGAAAGCTAATGGCCAAGAGCTGCGCCTGCTGGCTTAAGTCGCCAACGGTGTCCCGACAACGAATTTTGGTCGGACTTTGTCGGAGTTTGGCAAGCGGTGGCAGCCGACGTCGGGATTCGGGAACCCATTGTTTGGTCCGAAGGCTGTCGTCACACAATGATCCAAAATTATCCAGCGCGACGTGGAACTTCAACGCAACACCAGGTGGAGACTATCCACTTTACTAACGTCGGACAGGGCAGACGGCCATGGTCTCCATCCGTTCTTTACTATTTCTTATTGCAGGCCTTGCATCTGGTCTCAATGCGAAGTCTAGCACAGGGAACTCTGTGCTCGTCATCATTGAACCAAAACAACAGGACAACTACTCTCGGTTCTTCGATGGCTTGAAAGGTCACTAAGTTCATTATACCCCTCTGGATATGACCTAACCATAGTTGTCTCTAGAGCGTGGCTATGAACTAACATTTCGTGCTCCTAAGGCTGAAGCGCCTGTAGTTCTTGAATATGACGTTCCCACATTCTCTCATGTTGTACTTCTTGCGTCTGAAACTAAAGGTACGATAAAAATACCTTATTTTGATAGTACACTGACTTTAAATAGTCTTCGCCAAGGATATCACACCACAGACGCTTGTCGAACTACTAAGAAAGAAAACTAACCTCCTCATTGCCATCTCCACAAAACAAACGCCACTTTCTTCATTGGCTGCCGAATTTGGGCTCACACTTCCACCTCCTGGAACTCCCCTTGTATCTTATTTCCCATCGCGCGAAGGGTTACCAACGACTATCCCTGTGCCTGTGCAAGCTAACCATACCCTACTGTCACCCAATCTTAACCCTGTCTGGTACTCAGGCGTCCCGTTTTCCCTGGGAAACAATCCTCTTCTTGTACCTATTCTTCGTGCGCCCGCCGAGAGTTTTGCTAGCGAGACTGACGGCGGTTCGCCTTCCGCCCTTGCTGATGCAGCTGAGAGAGGCGGTGAAGGTCTATGGGCAGGATCTCAACTCGGTTTGGTCACTGGCTTCCAGACTCTTGATGGATCTCGTGTTACCTGGGTTGGAAGCGTTGATGTTTTCGGTGATGAGTTTGCACAGAAAGAAGTTACTCCGTAAGAACGGTTTAACTCGTAAAAGAAATTGATTGACAACAACATTTTAGAGGCGTCCTATCTGGCAATACTCAGTTCTCTCGCGATGTCGCGCAATGGACGTTCCAAGAATCTCAAGTTCTGCGCATTGACCGAACTACTCACCATCGTGTCAATGAAACAGAACCATTGGATCAATATACCACCAACGATAAAATCGTGAGTACTGAGCCGCATTGAGCTGTCAGCACCTGTATTACAACTCCTTTAGGTATATACGGCAACTATCTCGAAGTACAATTCCAAGACATCAACTTGGGCGCCATATTCGGGCATCAAGGATCTACAGCTCGAGTTTACCATGCTGGATCCGCACATTCGTACGGCTCTACTGCCAGTTCCAGGCGCTCCGGGAAAATATTCTGTCACCTTCCGTGCGCCCGACCGACATGGTGTCTTCAAATTCGTGATCAACTACAAGCGCAAAGGGTGAGCTTGTTATTTCTTTTACTCGTTTCAGAGACTTATCAACCCCTCATAAAACTAGGCTCACTTATCTTCAGAGCTCGAGTACAGTTGCAGTGGTACCACCAAGACATGATGGATACCCACGATTCCTCAGTGCAGCCTGGCCTTATTACACTGGTGCCATCAGCACCAGCATCGCGTTCTTCTTGTTTTCTGCATTGTGGTTAGCGGGGGACTCTAGAGAGAGAAAGGTAAAAGGGCACAAGACTGAATAGATTCTGTGACTACCTTAGTAGAATGTGCAATGTAATGCCGTGGTATTTCATTTAGTTAGGTGGCTTCAGGGCAGTTTACAACGGTCAGTATGTAACTTTCTGCTTTCTTTTTTGTTACATTGGCAGGAGATAATAAGCGAGGGCTACGTGACAGTGTGTATGATTTTTGTTCTGACCTTGAATCACCTTCTGACATCTATGATCTTCTTCATAGAAGGTATATTTGTGGATCCACTTGGTAGTTGGATGCGCACCCAGTAAAATGTGACACCTGACAGCGTTAACACATTTGGACTTAGAATGACTCGGAAAAGAAGGCCCCGGTTAGTGCCTGTGATTTACTTTCGGAGGCCGCTTTTGTGCGATACAACATCCCCACTGGAATTCCCCCACATACCTTTTTTGGATGACTACGCGCACGGACCCAACATCGCCCGCGGTTATCGTACCTGGAGAATTCAATGTCAGGGGCCCAGTACGATCATCCAGTCTCCATCTTCAGTTCGGGTCTCCATACGACGCTGGGATCATGACTGGGCGGCAGATGCAACAAACACATTTCTGCGCGGAGAAAGAATATGATGAGATGCGAAAATACCTTATGGAATCTAAAGCCACATACTATTTGTTGAGGAAGGAGGTGAGCGATGGCGGTGTCTTTGTGGTCGCTGCTCATCATTGACATTCCTCAACGTGGACTGGTAGATAACACTTTTCCACTCTCAAGTGGTTTTTCTGTCTGTGGAAGCGCAGCGGATTAGACTAACGAAAATTGAGAATAACTTCCCCTCCAAGTCAGTCTTGGAAGATACCTTTGAGTCGAGGATGTTCATAGTTGATGACGTGCATTCGTTGATGCTTCTCCTACCACTGGTGAGTGATTACAATATGCCAATTCAGTCCGAGTTATGTATAAAGATGCTAACAACACGCCGCAAGAATGTTGCCTGCACTGTGAGGTACTGATCTGCCTACAAGAGGGCGGCCCTCAGGCGTCCTGATAAATGTTCTTTTCCCTGATGATCTTACAGGTTATATTTTCTTTCCCGGCCTCCAGAATGCATGTCCCTGTAAGAGCCAACGGTGACACAGCATGTTACAAGCAAACGAACTAACAGTTTCTAAATTGAGCCACGTTCCATCCTGCGGCCGATCTGGTTATTGGTTCTACCCGCTCTCGGCACCCAAGAACGTTCCCTTTGACCTTGTAGTGCAAGGCGACACTAGTGAGGTGTGTAACACGATCGCCTGGTAGTCCATCCCCTTCACATTGCTGAATCTTTCTAGTCGCGATGACCTTGTCTGAGTGGATCACACTAGATCAACAGGTAACTATGTCTCTTCGTGATAGCCCGAGGTTTTACATTCTTTTCCCAGACAAAATCATCTCATTGTGTGCGCCTTGCAACGCAAATTAGCCGCAACGGTCATCTCGGAACTACTAAGTTGGATGTGAAACGACGATACGACAGTGGCGCATGGAGGGTTGCTTGTTTTTCTCTTCGTTGCGTTGGCTTCAATACAAAGCTCAATGATGCACTGTGTGCTGCTGCTTTATCTTCCCACAGAAGCACACGCCAAGGGTAGAAATCTACCCCCAGCATTGCGCCAGAGGTCGGCCTCCATGTAGTTTCATTTCAGGACCGATCATCAACAACCAAAAGACCAACACTTGAATAACAATTAGGAGATTGAATCTACCGGATGTACAATTAAAAATAAATGATAAATGATTCCTCAACTGCTGCCTGTATCGTACTACCGTTTCTGATTGACCAGCGATTGGTGTCAATCATCATCAATCACCCATACATATTAGAAGAGTATACGAAGGCATGTAAATAGAATGCTAAACATGCTAACGAGGCGTCTAGCTCGAGCATCACAAGACACAGAACCTCGTCCATTTCTTGATATTCAAGTATGCCTGAATTCCAACTTCCAACGTCGGCATCGACATAATTAATCGAGTTGTTGGTGAGGAAACGCACCTGATCCTTCCTAAATGTTCGAGTTACAAATGGACATCTGCAATCATTAAAGGAACAGCTTCTGATGATGTACGAAACCGCGATCTTTCGAAGGATTGACTACCTTCACGGTATCACAGCCAATGTATAGACTAAGTCACCGATAGCCGCTGTGGGAACCAGTCCCATTGCATACTTAAGATATGACTCGGTTGCTGATAAGTTCTAGAAAGATTAATACATCCGGCGTAGGTGACCCATGGGAGTAATAGCACTTCTACCAAACCAGGTACTTTGGTAAGCTCTCACCAGAAGTACGAGTGCTGGCCCAGGGCATGGTTAAAACGAAATAGCGCGAGGCATCCCCGAGCCTGCTTACTCACTCCCTTTTTTTGCTGAGCGATGTTCCGGAGTTCATCGTTGAGCTTGCCAATCTATATTTGAGCCATAAAATGTGACCGAGGGGTGCTCGGACGAGTTTACACTGCAACAAGTTATGAGCACATGTCTAGTGCAGCGTCGCTGGAAAAATTTGCTTGATGTACAGAAAACAGGATGGAGACAAGCGCAGTTTGGTTTCTTCCGACACTAGCAAGGAGTGACATGAGAATTATGATCTGGCTTCTTCCGACGCTGGCAGAGAAAAAACTTACGGATGGGGTCACAGACTGGGAGGCTGGACACCTATTCGCTCAAAGGTCTCACGGAGATATCAGGAGCCCAACTGTTCAGAACTGTTCACCTACATGAACGACAATATAGGCGAGAAGTAAAGATTAGACGACGCGTAATTTGATAGAGCCGCAATTGTTAACCTTCCAATTGAATATATCTCAGGCACCGCAGCCATCGTCACTCTTGCATGTCTTCTACCCTTGACGAGTCCACAACATCCAAATCACTCCTAACCCCATCCATTGCTTCGACTGCCGTTCGTAACTGCTCCGCGGGGCCGACTTCCCCGGCTCTCTCCATCAACGTGTCTACCACAGAATAATTACCAGCATCCCCAGCCTCAGCTTTATCCAGTAGCTGCATAACAGCCCAGTTTTTATACCCTGTTGTGCTCATTTCCCACATGCGTTTACCGGGATCTGCGTGATTCAGAGACGCAAGAGTGGAGGGGTCGAGTGGTGGAAGAGCGGACACAGCTTTGTACATTGCATTAATCTTCGAAGGGAGCACACCAAGAACCTCGAGGGAGGGCGACTTCAGTAGGGACAAATGCTCCAGTCTCTGTTCTTTGTGTCGTCGTTCTCGTTTTGATATATGAAGGGCCTGTGTTAGCATACGTCGTAGCCGCCGTTGCTGTGTATTTCGCCGCAATGAAGAACAGAAGATTCGAGAGAAGGTGTCACACACATTATCTAGTTGCTTCCTCAGCTCTTCAAGCTCATCCATAAGCTCTTGCTCACGTTCTGGTGTCTGTGTAAGATCCAAATTCTGTTGATGTGGCACGACGATAGGCAAGTCCGGCGGTATGGCAAAGATATTCCTTAGGGACCACGCCTCGAAAAAGTCGAAGGCAATGTCTGTGTGATACTCGAGCAGTGTCTGAAATGCAACAAGGCCTTGCTCAACCTCCTGTGTGCTATCCCAATCGCCCTTTTGCCTCTCAGCCCGGGCGTTAACCCACTTCTCTAGGAATTCCTCCATGCCATTGACCCCATCCTGCACAGCATTGTTTGCGATGTTGATTATGTCGTCTAGGAGAAGCTGAGGGGAATATCCAAGAATTTCGGGTATAAGAAGATGTGGTACGGGTTTAGTTTGCTGTGATGGGCCAGCTACGCTGGACGCCATAATAGATATTTAAGTTGGAGATAGATTCAAACTTCAAGAGATCATATTCCAACATGACACGGTGTCACCGGTGTCATGTGATGTGATTAGACGTGACAATTATGTAAGTGAGTGTGGTAGAATTCTCCTGCAATTCTACTTTTACTTGCCTTGCAACAGCGTCTGTACAAATCTGTTTGTAAGCCAAGTATTTCTCTCGGAGAGTATAACGACTCGCGGTCGGGTGAACATGTCGCAAATCAACATAGCAGAGGCTGGTGTCTCTGATGAATCACCACAAACCACTGGTCCTCATCTCATTCGTATAACGGATAGTGGGAAAATAAGGGTTTGGGTCTCTTTTGCCTTATCGTTTCTCGAGGCGCGTCAGTATTCCGATGAATGAATCATGCGTCTGATATGATACCGTTTTCAGGCGAATGCAGATAGACCTATCGTGTTTCATACACTCCCTGCCACTCACAAGCAGCACTCTCAGCCATCTCTGAATGAGCAAAACGGAGTGACCGGTGATATGGCGTCATCTACATCTACTTCCTCCAAGAGTGCCTCGAGTGGGTCTAGGGCTAAGGCGACATCGACCGTTCCTCGGCTCGTCTCTGTCGTCGAGATCGTAAAACGAGAGTTCATCAAATCACTAGAAGCCAAACATTCGTCGCGTCTTGCGGGATTACACCAATACAACGAGATTGGGTGTCTTGAAGATCATGATCCGGTCAGTGAGGATCCTCAGGAAGAAAATCGCGCCGCAGAGATCGCAAGAGCATTGAGTGGAAATCAGTTCGCCTTCTTAGTTCACTTCGGTGTCTCAAATTAATACTAATGTGTCATTTACTTCCTGATTAGTGTGAAGCAAAAGCAGACACCATATATGAAAATCACCTTGTCGAACACAGCCTTACCAGAACTTGTGGCAAAAGGCGCGACGTGAGTGTACCAAAGACCTTTACATACCGACTTTGATCATGTACCCTCATGTGATTGACTGCATTCAGGTATCAACCGCCGGTATTACGCAAATTGTCGAAGTCAGCCAAAATGCGGATGAAGAAGCGGGAAAGGGGGGCTAAACATGCTACGTCGGGTACTCCGGGCTCAGACTCCGATGCTATCGTGCCGGATTGACCATCGGCTCCTCAACGCATCTTCAGCAGTTCCACATTCACCTCCGTCCCAGTTTCTCACTCATGTATGCTTTTTGGCTCAACGTTGGAATCGTCATCCACCTCACTTCGGTCTTCATGAAAAGCACGTGAGGTGCCTACAAACATCTCTCTGGTGAAACGGATGGGAAGCATAACTCGCCCCGAATCGTCGGACAAAAAGTGATTCGCATCACTTGAGATGAATGCTGCACTCGTGGCTTGGTTTAAACAATACGATGTCTCAAAGATGTAGAGCTATGCCGTGATTCTATTCTACAAGTTTGGATAGTATGAGTGCTTTTGAAATCGAGGCATATTGGATCATCATCTCGAAATCTTGATAAGTGACCATTGGTCCCAGAGTCCTACCTTACATGTGCCAACTTATCAACCTTTTGTACAAGCCGTTGAGACTTGTTAAAACAGTAGTGACCTCTTTTAGAGGTTACGAGAAAAAAGGGCAAAAAGTATCTCTCTGCCTGGGAGTCGAACCCAGCTTTCGCGCGTCCGCACTATAATGACAGGCGCGTGTACTAACCGATATACTAGCAGGGACTATATCTGTCTCTCGAATACATCAAACTAAGTCAGATGCATTGAACGTAGCCCCTCAGTTGGCTTCTATTTCACATCTGATCTGAACACTACCCGAGCACCCTCCTCCCAACATTTCGTTTCGCAAGTTAAAATAAGGTTAGGAACCCCATAACCCTACTACCTTCCATTGTCACTTCTTGCCTTCTTTAGCCCTCCTTCTACCGATCCCATGTCTGCCTCCTCCTCAGCTGAGCGTGAAACGAAGCTGCAAGAACTTGAAGCTACACTCCCTAAAGCCATTCTAAACCATTCTTTCCGGTCAAGCGATGCTCAACTTCTTCCTCACAATAACTTCCATCTCCCAACAACACTGACGGATCGCATTCCCGGTGAAATCCATGACTACATCCTCGATCATCTTCATAGCGATCCGAGCTCCCTCGCGGTGTGCAGCCTTGTCTGTCGTACATGGCTACATGCAAGCCGGCACCATTTGTTTCCCACTGTAGAGGTCCGGCGGCAAAATGTTCGTGTGTTCCGTGCACTCCTCAGGTCTCCCCATTCTACCTTTGGCCCGTCCGTTCGCCGACTGTTACTTCGTGCTGGCAAAGTTGTCCGCCCGGACGATTTCATAGGCTCAACTTTGCCTGCCGTCAAGTCTCTACTGCTATCCGCAACTTTTAGTGTTCCCGTTGAAAAACTTTTCGCGTGGACGCGACCTTGCGTGCCTCGGCTCGTCGAGCTTGTGCTGTATAGCATCAGCCTTGATTCCTTAGCAGAGTTTGCGGAAGGGTTACATGAGCTCGAGGCTCTTCAGCACCTAGCTTTAGCTCATGTCAACTGGGTCGATCCAAGTTGTTTTCCTTCATCTGAAGGAAAAGCTGAGAGAGCATCTGCCCCTCTGCCTTCACTGCGATCTTTGGTCCTCAAAGGATATAACACAAACCTCGCCTGGTGGCTCGTTACTAATAATGTGTTGTCGATAGCCCGTTTGTGCTTGAGGCGGTATAGCCGGAAAAGCGATACGGGCGAGGTTCCATCGCCTTTCCAGGATATAGGTCAAATCTATCGTGCCTTCGGCGCAAGTCTGCAAGAATTGGACCTCTACGAGGACTATCATGGTTAGTACGCTTTGATTCACTGGCGGTGGTTCTCCTAGTCGTGTTTTCTGAGTTATGAACCAATCTCTTGCTAGTTACCATTGACTTGTCGACGAACCTCGATTTGCGTGCATTGTGGTTCCATGACGTTGTCCTTTCCCTTGGGCAATGGGTAATAGATGTACTGCAGAAGGTAGTGTCTCCGCACCTCCACACAATCGCACTTCATGTCTTCAGTGATGACCATGGCCAGCGCGCCTTGATAGGTGCATTCAACTGGCATGCCCTCGGATCACTTATTGCCAAAGCGCCGTTCAACACGAACTTAAAAAGCCTTCGAATATCTTTATTTGGTTACTACGAGGATGCTGAATTGACAACAGATTTATACAAGAAGTGTGCTGAACATATTCCAGGTAGTGTACAGTGTATTGTATTGAATATTGAAGAAAGCGAGAAAAGGTTTGGGGTTACAACACACGAGCGTGTATTCGATAGGCATATCATCATAGAGTGATATGTCAAAGGAATATCCCTAGTACAGCCTGGATTATAACTGGATATAAACATCACTATGTAACTTACCAAATGCTGAATACTATTTCAATGAGCGTAGCCCCCTAAGAAAGGTAATGTATACTGAGAGTAGTACGTACTGGGTCACTCCAAGCCAAGATGTGGACCTGATGCCAGACAAAAAGGATAGCTACAAGAAGAACAGTGTCACGAAAAGGTTGTTGTGCCGCTCAAGTACGATTGATCACTTTAACTGAGGAATGTACGCATAACTTCGGAGAGCCTGGAATTCAACGTCAAGAAACAAAATTACAAGAGGGCGGATAATTCAATTGGAGGTGGAACAAATCACAAATGAGCACTGTATGCAGAAATTGGGTGGTCGTCCGTGTTTGACGCCCAGAAGCGTACCTGTGCATAAGATAGTGGTCAGCACCAAAGTAGACCGGAGTGAAATATAAGATTGGTCGGGAATGCCAGGCATGTTGGTATAGAAGCCATGCAAAGAAGGCTTGGCTCAAAAGGTTGTTCTGAGGTCACTCCTCCAGGTTTTCCAGAGATCTAGAGGGCGCTGGTTCAAGCAATAACAGGTACTTCAATTTATGTGGCGATTCAACGAGCTACTAGTACCTGTGAAATTTCGTGGTGCTAACCCGCAAAAGTTGCAAGCATTGCATTACTGAATTTCTTTGTCGTTGAAGGTTATTAAAGAGGATTCTGAAACAGGGGAAAAGTGTAAGTTTAGGAAATAACTATGCTTCAACTGGTGTTGGATCGAACCATATTATCAATAGCTAAGATATCAAGCAGCCTGAAGAGGGCCGAATCGACCCGTGCAACATCCAGATGAAACCAGTTCCTGCTGGGTCATGCAAGGGTGTGGAGAACGAGTAAATATCACGAAGATATATCACAAAGTAAGCCAGTAAAAGGATTCGAAGGACAGCCTATTCCTTGTCCTTACGTAACTTCTCGATGTGAATGAAGGTGATCAGTATTTCCTGGATCATATGTTCGCCAGCATGAAATATTTCAAGTGAGGCGGGTCTTGCTTTCCCAAATATACCAAGACTCTTGCGGTGAAAGTTTGCAACAGGAGTCGCCGCCTGGTCGTTTAGGACTAGCTACGCCTTTGATGAGATTGGTAAACGAATGGCAGCAGAAAGAATGCTAAATACCTTGGATGTAAACCTCTGAAGGAGCCATTTATATTCTCGCCCATCCGGGCCAACGAAGATGCGAACTCTATATGCATTCTTGACATGAGCAAATCCACTGTTATGTAACAGCACCTCGAATAGTGCTGGATGACTACTTTACCGTTGGCCTTCCTTCCTAAAATAGTCAGAGGTTCGATATTCTTCGCCCCCGAAACGCAAGATAGAAGATGAGAACGGGTTATGCTCGACTTGCGCAAGATGCCCAAATCTATCATCTGCAGAGGTATCGTCACCCTGCGGGATATCTTTGGGCAAAAGGCAGCTTATGTTCGAGGTTCGAGTACCGAGAGAGAAGGGTGTCTCGACTTTATATAAAACTTGCTCCTGCTCATCTGCGTATGTCGAATTCAAATGTAACCGCGTAGACAGATAGAGGTGCATAGCGAGAATTAGATGCACAGCCAATGGCCAGTGGCAGTAGCAAGGACCTTTGACACCATCTTAGGTAAGCGCTAACTTGCTTCAACAAGCCACAATTATTCGGTAAATTCGATATAACACAAGAGAAAAGCGTCAGAAAGGGAGGACGTATACGCAGCGATCGCCGTCTAAATGTCTTCTCAGTGAATGACAATAAACTCGATTGGAATTCGAATCCAGCGAACACCTATGGGGAAAGGTTTCGGAGTTCGGATATATTAGTGACTTTCTCCGATTGGCAGATCCTGCCCGATTCTGGTCGACAACTTCCAACTTCCTTCGACTCTTAACCAATTGTTCTAGCTCCCATAGGTTTTGGAACCATGCCAAAACTTCCACAGCCTGACAGTCTTCTATTCCAAGGGCCCGAAAAGTGGCACTCCGCATGCCCCCATCACTCGGGTTCCCCCAGTTTCCGAAATGTATCATCTCCAAGCATCAGGCCAGGGTTGATAAACCTCTTACTCCATTATTGGTGCTCTGAACTTCTCAGTCGCACCATCAGGCTTAGGGCTGGGAAATATTTTAACCAAGGCACACTCGTGTGACTCGTACTTTCCCCCACCTCATCCATGATGGTCGACAATCTAGGACCGGTGCTTGAGCCGAAATCAGACGTGTATGACTGCGAAACGTTTTTTAGTCTTCCTGAAAGCCTTACGAACCGCATGCCAAACGAAATCCATGACAATATCATCGACCACCTGCACAACGATAAGGAAACTCTCGCGGCCTGCGCCCTAGTGTCCTCGTCCTGGCTCCCCAGTGCACGGTATCACTTTCGTACTTCAGCCCAAATAAAACGAAAAGCAAACGTCCATTCCTTTCTCGACATCATCCGAGCACCGTGGAATCTAAATACACTCGCTCCCGCAATACAGAGCCTGTCTATATACACCAGCGAATTTGTCGATCCCGCAGAGCTTACGCCATACCTACCTGCGCTCCGGAGACTCTATATCTCTGGTGCTGCGAGGGACTATGGTCCGCACGGGTGCTTGAAAGCATCTGAACTGAGCGCGTGGTTCCATCCACTAGCTCATCAGCTCACAAACCTCGCGTTGGGTCACGCTATCTGTGCGTCGTTTGCCAATTTCGCCTCGATGCTGCCAGACTTCATGGCACTGAGGCACTTGGCACTGATCAATGTTACTTGGCGCGACCCCTACCTACCCTTCGATGACCCATCTGGTCAAGTTCAGACATCCAACAGTAAAGCAGAATTCCCTAGGATCAGGTCCCTGGTTCTTACGGGTCAGAATATTCACCTCGTTCCCTACTTACTCGTACAAGGTGTGAACGAGATTGAGCGGCTTGACCTGCGCGTCGACAGACACAAAACCGAAGAAACCATGAGGTGGGAAATACGGGACATCATTCAATACATACAACTCCTAGGATCCAGTCTGCATGAACTTTATATTTATGACGACTTTTTCCTCTGTAAGTACCTGCTCTGACAACAACCCTAGATTTGTCTACTAATTATCCAAAATCTCAGATCCTACTGATCCCCTCATGGACCTGTCATACCACCCCAACTTGCAGACCCTCCAATTCCACGGCGTCGATCTGGCAGATGTCGATTACTGGGTACAGTCTCTTGTACAAATCACCTCCCCCCTTCTCCACACCCTTACAATCTACTCATACCTTGTGGGAAACACGCAGCACACAGATGCACAGATGCTAGACGGGTTGGAATCCATCCGCCGCGCAGTCCTGCTAAACAAGAATTTCGCCAGTCTGAGAAAGGTCCAACTGAAGTGGCTTTTCGGTGAGCCAGACTTGCCACCGGCAGAGGTGATTGCTTCATGGAACAAGGCCACATCGGAAATGTGGACGATTGATGGCAGAGAAGTTCCCTTAGAGATCTGTTGGGTTAAACCAAGCTTCAGTGTCCTTGTGCCAGATAGAGGGCCCGAACGCTGGTTCGATGATTAATTATCTTGATAGGCTTCGGAGAAAAAGTTAGTAGATCCAAGTTGAACACAGTCACAGATCCGCCATCCTTCCCCATAAGAAGTTACTTACCGCCTGGAACGAGGCATGTTGAGAAGTGGCGTGTAGACCCGCCTATCTGAGCTTTGCGATACTGAATAAACTGACTTTGTTTTTTTTCCACGCAACGTCGACATTTCGCCACTTGGCTACCGAACATCCGGGTTCTAGCGCTGAATACTACCTTTCCGGGGGCATATTGAGAGGCATGAACGTATATCTTGGGAATTATCTTCGCTGCGCCAAACGCGAACCAAGTTCGAAGTGTCGTATAGGGCTTTGCAAGCCACCTGATCGTCCATCCAGTTTACCTCATGAGCCGCTAAGGCGTACAATTTAGTTCTTTGAATTCACTTTACAGGTAGCTATCAGACTGGCACAGTCTGATTCCACGAATATGCGAGATAGAAGTTCCACAGGCAATCCTGGCAAAAAAACCCTGGGCATTTTTGAGTTGACCGTTCAACTGAAAGATTTTAAAGGAATGATAGAGAGCTAGCAGAGAACAGGCCTAGCAAAGAAAGTTCGCCGGTACTGCTTCTTTGGCAGTTTCTAATACCCCATGGATGCTGAGCGTTAGTCGTCACCGCGGCTTGTGGGAGTTCAAGTTCAAACGCAAGTCTGATCCGAATGCTGAGGATAGCCCTTCAAGCGCAATACTTCTACCTCAAATGTTGTGTCAAATACACGTACTAACAAACATTTTCCTAAATCCCGATTAACAGGAGAGGCATATGCCCGATTTGTGGGATGAAACTGGCCTGAATGGAGAGTAAGCAAAGGGGAGGCAGGATAAAATTCCAAGATAAGCGGATTGTTGGGACTCCTGGATTACTGATATTTGATCAGTTAGCGAGGTGGGGCCTGATGAACATCACAAACTGACACATATCGCAGGGGTGAGCAAAAAGCACTGAAAACTGTGATTCATCAGGAGCCGCTGAGAACATACAGGGCATTCACGAGGCTAGTGCTTTATATCTGGTAAGTGGGCGGGGCAGTGTACATAACCTGCACTCGTCCACCTGTCATGTCCAAAACAACACGACCTGTGCACCCATCCAGATGCATGTGCCGTATCATGTTATAGCCAGGGAAGGCTTTAATATCAACGAGGTAGTCCCCACCAACTTCAAGCAACTGGCCATCCCAATCGCAGACAAAACTCATTTTGGCAGCGGTTTCGTTGGCAAACATAGCAAACATTTTCTCATATCCAAGGCCGGCCGCTAACTGCCTTTGACGGGGAAACTGCATTATTTCGGAGGTGCAAAGTGAAGCTGGGTCGTTGTGTGGAATGATAAGGCGAAATACAGATGTTTCGTCAGAAAACGTTAAGTATGTTGCAGTTGTGCCAATAAAGACCTCGGAGATCGCTGACAACATCCCCTCTTTGAGGGAAGAGGCTGATGTCATCGCATAGTGCTCGACTGGAGTCGGTTTTGTTGTGGGTGCTGAAGCAGCCTGACCATCGCGGAGAACGAGATCATGCACTAAAATGGGACTAGAATCTGTCATGACAAGCAGTCGATTATAAGGAAGTAATTGTATCCATACCTAGCAAATGCGAAATCAGTGCGGAAAAAGTAAATTTCGGATGCACCCACAGGGATGGCTTCTTGAACATCATAAACTAAAACAGCTTTGCGATGTGATGATGATGATGACTTGGTCCAATCAAAGACTTCAATATAATCGCAGAATCCTCCAGCGGTGCGGGCTATGAGATTTCCACGCAAAGACATCCATGAGCAGTCTTCAGCAGGTGCGCAGAAAGACCTGAGCGGGCTTGCTCGCAAATGTGCCTGTCTTCCCTGACCATCAAGCTGTACACCCCAAATGTGTAAAATCGGCTCGTCAACATCGTTGACTAGAGTGATGAATCATTTAAACATAACATGCGTAATACTTGATAAGTGGAACAACCAAGGTTGCGCTTACAAGTATTTTCGCATCCCATCGCCATCGTAAAAGCTAGGTTTGGAGAATGCTCATCAATATCAATAGAAATCAGTTCCACTGGTTGGTTATCCGGGAGTTGGAGCAGTACACTTTCAGAAAGGGTCGGTAGATCCAAGTCAAGCACAGATACAGACCCATCCTCCTTTCCCACAAGGAGCCACCTACCACCTGGAACGAGGCACATCGATGGACGTTCCATAAGCCCCTCTATCCCAATCTCGCGTTGTTGGGTGAAGTGATCCTGTGTTCGCCAAGCCACATCGACATTCCGCCATCCAGCCACCAAGCGCTCGAGTTCTAACGCTGAATACTCTTCCAGGGGGATTTCCAGAGGGCATGAGTGCATATGCTGGGCGCGATACTGAATCACCTGGCTACGCCAAATGTGAACCGATTTCGAAATGTCGTACAGAGCTTTGCAGGTCTGTATGCCCGTCCAGCGTTATCTCGTGAGCAGCCATGGCACGCGATCTAGTTCCATGAACTCACCTTACGGGTAGCTATCAAGGTGCGCCAGTCTGATTCCTCAAGTATGCGAGTCAGAAGTTCCACCGGCAATCCTGGCAAGGAAATGTTGGACATTGTCAAATTGGCTACTGGACCTAAGCAGAATGCTTATGGCACTTGTTGGTGGAAGTTCGAACATGAGGAGTCTGTCGATGATGGGCCAGATTCTAGATTACCAAACGTCCGCAAAGTTCCTTTGATTCGAATCCGAGAAGTTGCACAATCAATTAGTACACTCATGGGGCTGAGGCCATCCTTGGTGCTGACAACGTACTAGTAGCATGCAAGAGCTGGAAAACGCTCGGCGAGCCTTCCTTCGAAGGATGCTACGGTTGTCTGCTCGTTGCATTCTCACTCCTCTCTGTTCTCAGAAACTAGTGCCATTTCCATCAAGTATCGCCGACTCGGAATCATCCTGGCCATACGATACCTTGATTATATTCACGATGCTCCCCGCCATCACCTCGCTGCCAGTGCTTATACAATGCGAGATTCATTCGTGCTTGCCTTTGAGGGGCGATGCACAGCAGGAGACTCAGGCACAATGGGCCATATATACATTTCGTATTGCGCCTCAGGTACTGAGTAAAAAGCGCATTGCCAAGCACCTCACAATGCCAAATCCTCGACTCGGACACCGCGTTACTCTCACAAAGCTTCTCTTCTCAGCTCACCATTTAGCTATTGAGCAACTCCGACGGCCGCTTCCAATGCAAGCGAATGTGTGTTCGTGCCGAGGACCGCCCGTGCCGTCACGCTCTGCCTGACTTCTGTTGAAAACGAGGGGCATGCCCTCTTCGTGCAATGCTAAGCGCGACAAGACTGGGTACTCGCACGAGCTCTGTTCCTTCAAACATTATTTACAGACAGACCAGAAATGCGAGTGTTTCACTGGACGGTGCCTACCCCGGTCTTTGTACAGCTGCTAGTAGAAGGTAGAAGACAACGGCACCTGGCTTCTATTAACTGAATTCACATTCAACGCCCTTCAAATTTATGATAGAGGGCCAACGTATATTCCTCAGGTAGGCGGTCGGCTGCAACTTGAACCAATGCGTTTCTGGAAGGTATATTTTGTGGGCATTATTAGATGGAAGCATGTTTCATGGAATGTTACTGGTAATGACCAGCAGCCTGCTGTTGGCCAATCCGTGCATTCCGAATATTACGGTGGTAATGGTCTACTGTAGCTGTTAGCGCACTTGTTGCCATGTACGTAGGACAGGCCCCGCTTGTTCTTTGTCAGGAGCGCGGCGGGTTAATCTATTACTATCACTATCACTATCACTATCGTCGGAACGTCGGCACTGGCGCTTGACTGACGCCTGAGGGTGCTGGAGAGTGGGGGAGAGGAGTGGTTCCTTTCGTATGCCAGTGGTGGTGGTTGAAGTTTAAAGATTTGTCCCCTCCAGCGATGACTGGCAGTCTGACCCTGAAGGATCCTACCCCGCAATACACATCACCATTCATGGGAACGGTACAGGGTTGGTATGTTGGCCATACAACCACGCCCCTTCTCGGCCTATGCCACCTATACCCATGCCACCAACACCAACGCCCTCCCAAAGTAAAAGGCACGACTCCGCACGCCCACGCATCTGTCTCACGTGCATCGTATATGCCTCTTGGAAGTTGAGGCTGAGGCAAACTGACACAGGCCGAAAAAGTTGAGCGAAACTGTGATTCACCAGGAGCCACTGGAAGCCCACAGGGCATTCACAAGGCCAGTGTTTCATATCTGGTAAGTGGGCGGGGCAGTGTACATAACCTGCACCCGTCCATCTGTCATGTCCAAAACAACACGACCTGTGCACCCATCCAGACACACATGCTGTATCGCTTGATAGCCGGGGAAGGTTTTAATACCAACAAAGCAGTCCCCACCAACTTCAAGCAACTGACCATCCCAATTGCACATAAAACTCATCTTGGCAGCGGAATGGTCGGCAAGCACAGTAAACATTTTCTCATTTCCCAGACCGCCCACTAGCTGCATTTGTCTAGGAAACTGCATTATTTTGTGGGTGAAAAGTGAAGCTGGGTCGTTGTGTGGGATGATAAGGCGGAACACAGTTGTTTCGTCAGAAAATGTTAGGGATGTCGCAGTCGCATCAACAAAGACCTCGGAGATTGCTGATATCTCTCCTTCAAGGGAAGGGACCGATGTCATCGCGTAGTGCTCGACTGGAGTCGGTTTTGTTGTGGGTGCTGAAGCAGCCTGACCGTTATGGAGAACGAGATCATGCACTAAAAAGGGGCTAGAACCTGTCATGGCAAGCAGTCGATTACAAGGAAGTAATTGTACCCACACCTAGTAAATGTGAATTAGTGCGGAAAAAGTAAGTTTCGGATGCACCCACAGGGATGTGGTTGTCGTAAACTAAAACAGCTTTGCAATGTGATGACGATGATGACTTGGTCCAATCAAAGACTTCAATATAATCAAAGTATCCTCCGGCGGTGCGGGCTATGAGATTTCCACGCAAAGACATCCATAAGCACTCTTCAGCAGGTGCGCGGAAAGACCTGAGCGGGCTTGCTTGCAAATGTGCCTGCCTTCCGTGACCATCAAGCTGTACACCCCAAATGTGCAAAACCGGCGCGCTAACATTGTTGACTGGAGTGATGATTAAAGACTGGGTTTATAATACTTGATAAGTAGAACAACCGAGGTTGCGCTTACAAGTATTCTCGCATCCCATCGCCATCGTAAAGGCGAGGCTTGGAGAATGTTCATCAATATCAATAGAAATCAGCTCCACCGGTTGATTATCCGGGAGTTGGAGCAGTACACTTTCAGAAAGAGTCGGTAGATCCAAGTCAAGCACAGAAACAGACCCATCCTCCTTTCCTACAAGGAGCCACCTACCACCTGGGACGAGGCACATCGATGGACGTTCCATAAGCCCCTCTATCCCAATCTCGCGTTGTTGGGTGAAGTGATCTTGTGTTCGCCAAGCCACATCGACATTCCGCCATCCAGCCACCAAGCGTTCGAGTTCTAACGCTGAATACTCTTCCAGGGGGATTTCCAGAGGGCATGAGTGCATATGCTGGGCGCGATACTGAATCACCTGGCTACGCCAGATCTGAGCCGATTTCGAAATGTCGTACAAAGCTTTGCAGGTCTGAATGCCCGTCCAGCGTTATCTCGCGAGCAGCTACGGCGCGCGATCTAGTTCCATGAACTCACCTTACGGGTAGCTACCAAGGTGTGCCAATCTGATTCCTCGAGTATACGAATTAGAAGTTCCACCGGCAATTCAGGCAAGGAAATCTTGGACATTGTCACATTGGCTATTAGACGGAAGGGTCTTGAGGGAACAGCAGAGGGGAGATCCACTGCCTAGGCGATGATGCTGACTAAGCAGAATGTTTATGGCACTTGCTGGTGGAAGTTCGAACGTGAGGATTCTGCCAGTGATCCGGCTTCTAGAATACCCCAAATGTTTTGCAAAGTTCCTTTGGTGATTAGAATCGAAGTTGGACGGTCAATTACACGCATTGCTTGATTAGTGCCTGGCGAGGTATGGTGGTGGTTGAAGGTTCAAAGAATTATCTCCGATCCGGTTTCCGATGACTTTCAAGCTCTGTTGATAGTCTGGCCCTGAGGGATCCAATTGTTGTCCCAGACCCCCAGACAAAGCATCTTATGAAAGCTTATGAACCTCTGAATAGTCATACGCATTACAAACACATTGAATTCTCTTCCTCCTATAAAGTCTACACACAACTACAACTATTAAAGTAGTACAAACCGCCCAAGCCGCGGGCGCCACATGTACATACATACAGAATACAAAACAAAACGACACCAATAAAGATACTGATACTAATTTCATAACAGGGAATAAGGAAGGGGGGCGCGGGATAGTACAGCAGGATACGGGTGCTGGTCATAAGGTAATATAAGTGCACAGTAAAAAAAAACAAAGAAGGAATGGATGTATGAATAAGCATAAGTGGGAGGAAGTGGTCATGGTAATGATTAAGCAGGTCATTGAGAATTTCAGTTGGCCAGTGAAGGTGTCGGTGTATTGTGTATCGCAAGAGTCGAATGAGGAGCAACGAAGGGCTGTTTGAGTTTGACGCCGAATATCGTACAGCCGCCAAGGTGGTAGTGGTGGTAGTGGTGGTGGAGTGAACAACAAAAGAGGACACAGAAACCGCCCTGTCCTCATCGAAACATCCCCCCTCAGAGCAAAGGTCACACCACCTCCCTCCTTGCAATATCCCCGATCCCCTCCTGGTCAACCAACCACCCTTCCTCATCAAGCTCCTCCTCCGCCTCCGCAAGCGCCTTCTCCAGCTCCTCCTCCCCCATCACCTCTATCTCTATTACATCCTCTTCCTCTTCCACTGCTCTCTCATCCTCATCGCTATCCACCACATCCACATCCACGTCCATACCCTCCTCCTCCTCCTCCCCCTCCTCTCCCTCAGACTTCGCACTCCCTAGATCCTCTCCATCTCCGCCCATCCACACATCCCCCCACAAATCCGCCACCCGCGCCCTCTTCCTTGGGTCCCTCACTAACAACCTTCCCACAATCCGCCTTGCCCCAGCCGACAGCGCCAGCCTCGTGCCCATCAACTCTCCCTCTGCCTCCTCCCCTTCTCCTCCCACCTCCACCCCCGCACTCACTTCCTCCACCCCCGCCTCAGGCCACTCATACTCTCCCCTCGCAATACGCATTAACCATGCCCGACGCGCCATCCGCCCTTGCGCCTGCGCCTGTCCCCCCTCTCGGCCTATGCCACCACCACCCATGCCACCAACGCCAACACCCTCCCCAAAAGGTAACCTCCTCGCTACAAGAGCAAAAAGCACAACCCCACATGCCCACGCATCTGTCTCGCGTGCATCATATATGCCTCTCGGTTGAGGCCTAGGCGATTGCGGATGCGAGGGTGATGGTTTAGACCTCGGTTTAGATTTATTATCCAGAGGTTCGATCGGAGGCGTAGGCGTCGTCGTCGCGTCCGAATGCGACCCTGGTGAATTACTCGGATTAGATTTAAGATGTATCGCACGGCTCCTCGATAGCCCTGACCCGCTTCTAGACGATAGCTGCGGAGGCTGCTGCTGCGGTTGCCTTGGAGGTGCAGACGACCCCATCACCAGCTCCGGCGCAGCATACGCTTCACTCCCACATCTCGTGGAAAGTAACGGGCCTTCATCCTCTTCATCCTCTTCACTTTCGTCTTCCTCCTCTTCGTCCTCCTCCCTACCCTCCGTACCTCCGGAACTGAAAGTGTAGGCATCCATCCCGCTCCCGTCAAAATGACGTTTCGCAGCGGCCCTCCGTGCCCGCCGATCTCGCCGTCTTTCCTCCGCAGAGCGGATGTCCACGAACCTAGAGAGGCCAAAGTCCGTGAGCTTGATCAACGGCGCAGGGGCCACGGGTAGGTCCTCCAGCGTCGGTGCTGGGTCGTCCGGGCCAAGGGACGTAAATATCGGGGTTGTGAGGAGGATGTCTGGACGTGAATGAGTAACTATCTAAACCCTAAAAAGATCAAGCATAAACTGACTCTCAAGTTTAACATCCCTATGCACCAATCCCACTCCATGCATCCACCCGACCGCTCTACACAGCTCCGCCCACATCCTCTTCACCACCCCTTCCCTCAACCTCGCCCACGCGGCATCCGTATTCACCAGAGACAGGAGATCACCCCCAGTGAGGAAAGGAAGGACAAGGAGGTGGTGGGTTGGTGTGGAGAGGGAGGAGAGGAGGGGGGTTATATTTGGATGGGATATATGCTGTTGGGGGTGGAGTTAGCTTGAGTTAGGTGGAACGGAACAAGAAACAAGAAACAAGAAATCCCTGGTTGATCGGGAAGAAGCAGAAGAACCAAGGTAATCAAAGAAGGTTATCGACGGGCGCTGGCATTCAAGAAAAGGACCCTGAGCCACACCGATAGGCGCCTTACGACAACAGAACACCGTCATCTGACAGAAATAAGCTGCCATCTGTGTACATAAGAAGTAAAAGGATTCACATCCACGCCATTTAACCTCGGACCCAGTGCAAGGGAACAACAAAGAACAAGAGCAAAAATAAAAATAAAAATAAAATAGAAAGGCAATGACGATCGACGATCGACGATCCTCTGGCTTGGAACGGCATGCCGGCTGCTTCTCTTCTCGCCGGCATTCAAACACGACCACGAGGAATGAAGAGTTACTCACCCTAAGTACCTCCACCTCCCTCACAAACGCCACCCTCGTGCGTTCCTTCTCCTTCTCCTTCTCCTCGTCGCCCTCCACCCCACCTGCACCACCACGGACAGTCATCTTCACAGCAACGAGACGGCCCTTGGAGGTGCTAGGGCTTCTGCTCAGGGAGCCTGCACGTGGAAGAATCAATTATTCATCAGTGATGCCACGACAACGACAACATACCATCGGTCGCTGGAGACTTGGGATCATGAATCGAAATAGTAAGCTGCCTGGGATTGCTGCTCTTCGTAGAAGCAGACGTTGAAGTCGACGAGGTCGACGAAGCACGAGACAAACTCGCAGCTAGGTGCCCACTCTCATCTTGTGGGTACCGTGGTGGATCCGTCGCAGGTGTAAACGCAGCATCGAGTATAGAATGAATAGAGGAAGTCGAGTCATTATGAACACTATTGTCAAAGAGACTGCGGATGGGGCGGGTGCCGGGGACGCGGGCACGGAGGCTGCGGAGGGATCCTGTTCGGGATACGTTTGCCGACGAGGCTAGGGCACCGCTCTTCAGTGACGCTTGCCTGCGGAGGTCTCGGAGGCTGCGGCGGGAGCGCAGCACGAGTGGAACGGGGGAGAGGTCCTCTGCGAGCCATACACTCGAGAAGGCGCCAGTTCCGAGGGGGCGGACGAGTTTGAGTGTGGTGGTTTGTGCGAGGGGGGAGGCGGGGGAGAGTGGTGAGGTGATGGGTTCGCTGTGTGAGGTGGCCGAGGAGATGATGTCACCTGCACTGGGTTCATTGGGGTGTGGTGGTGGTGGGGAAGGCAGGGAAGGCAGGAGGTCGCGTGGGCGTGGCGTGGGCTGGCTGCTGGTGTCGTGGTCAGGTACGATCTGCGGGCTTGCGATGGTTGGTGTCGATATATCGATAGTCGGAATCGAGAAGAAGGCGTGGGTCTTTGACGACGGTGGTGGTGGCGGAGGTGACGGTGAAGGTGGACGTGTTGGAAAAGGTGACGCGAAAAAGGCGTGTGTCTTGGAGCCAGAGCCAGGATGGGGCGGGGGTGAGGGCAGTGATGAGACTGATATGTCCGAGAACGTTGAGCTGGACGAGGTGGAGAGGAAGGACAGCCGTGAACGCGACGAGCCCGAATGGTCCGACGACGAGGAGATGGACGACGGCGGTGACGGGCGAAGAGTTGTGCTCGCCATAATGACAAGCCAACAGCGACAAAAGTCCACAAGTTTTGTGGAGAGCCCTTGCCACAAATATCTTTCCGGATCTAGATCTCCACGTGATCGCGGCCCGGGTTACACCAAATGCACCCAAGTGCCAATCATCGCCCTGAACGTGGTCTCAGCTCAACGTGGCTCATATCTCTATCCCACTCGTATCAGCGCATATCGCAATTATACCGCACCCGTACAACCCCAACTGGTCATCCTGAGTCAGGCTTGTCCCACCCGCTAGTTCTGCGCAATCATCTCTCCGACAGCACTCATTTTTCGCGTCAAGGAAACGTCTCTCTTGAAAGACACCTTGCACGCACCGAATGATCAACACCGAATTCCAGTGCCCCCCAGGTAAAATTTTCAATTTAGCCACTCGAACTTCGGCTTCTCCATCCGTCCCAGACGGATCCTGCCTCGACATCGGACATATCAAGAACCCTATCCTCGTCCACTCGGAACTTTGACAAGAACATCTCCCCGGGTCACGGCGCGTCCGTCCGAATCACCTCACTGGAACTCCAAAACCACTACCCTTCTCATAATCTCTGCTAGTATACTGGTTAGTACATGCGCATGTCATACACCTGTGATATAAAATTGTGCGCGAGGCCTGGGTTCGACTCCCAGGCAGAGAGATGCTCCGCTAGATTCGCTTTTGCATCCCATACCTTTATCGTCGCATCCTCATTCTCCCTTGTCCCATTACTTCGAAATTTTACTACAGCTGAGAAGAACCGATATCGAAACGGACTTTCCCGTTTTTACATTCTCTGCTAGTATATCGGTTAGTACACGCGCCTGTCATAACGAGGGTCGATAAACGTGGTCGCGCGAAAGCTGGGTTCGACTCCCAGGCAGAGAGATATTGTATAAATATGCATATTCATTTTCTCGCACTCATTTCTCACATACTGCTACGCCCAAAGAGCTAACAAGAAATAGATAAACTCCCATCCCTTTCGTAATCTCTGCTAGTATATCGGTTACTACATGCGCCTGTCATATTTAAAGTCACGCAAAAGCTGGGTTCGACTCCCATGCAGAGAGTAGTGTTGAGTACAGGGTTGATTTTTTTTTTTTTCGTTTCTATCAATCATAAAACTTTGAGCTGCTTCCTTCTCCTTGAGATCTCCATAAATTTCAAAGATCTAACAAGAAACAGATACCGATGATTCAAACTTCCAGCTCTTTTGTAATCTCTGCTAGTATATCGGTTAGTACACGCGCCTGTCATCATCTAGTGGGAAATATGATGTCATTTACTACCGCGCGAAAGCTGGGTTCGACTCCCAGGCAGAGAGATACAAGTTTGTCGGAGTACGGTCCACATATTCATTTTCTCGCACTCATTTCTTTTACTTCCCCTTCCTTTTTTCCTTCTCACTCAATTATATTCCTTCAGCATGACGAACACAATGTCCGACAGGTTTTTACACATTTTAGCAAGCTACTTTAAAATCCCAACTCGCTCCCCCACTCAAGAATTGGCGTCCGAACCAGGATGTTCTGGGGTTGGGGAACTGTGTAGTCTCTGCTCGTATATCGGTCGTACCCGCGTCAACTTATCTGTCGTCATCTTCATCATATTATGCCCTACGCGAAAGCTGGGTTCAACTCCCGGCCAGAGAAATAGCCGACTCGTCCCTTGTTTTTTGTCTCAAATTCTCATTCTCTCTGAGCCTTAAAACTTGCAAGGCATCCAGAGATCTACGTCGGCACCGGTGTCTTGCTTGCGCTGTTTTTTTTGTTTTGACAGAAAGCCACATTGTTAATAATTAACATAGACCAGGCTTCGTCATCCTCAAGACAAAGTCTATGCTGTCTTAGGGACATCGACTCGCTGTCATGAAATCTGAACGTTATGTCTCGCTCTGGGTTCGACTCCTATGCAGAGAAATTATTCGCTCCCATTCATTTTTCAAGTTCTTTCCTTCCATTCCCAGACAGAAAGGCCCAGATGTACTACTTAGTGTAGTGATAACCTTTACAGAATCGACTTCTCCATGTGTCTGCCTATCGAACAACCGTTCATGTGCGTTGTGTCGAAATATAACCACTAACATAAACCAATCCGTTGCCTTAAAAGAGTTGTGGATGCTCGTTCAGTGTAGATATAAAACGTGGGTGTTCCAAGGTGGGCCAACGCAACCTATGAGAGGATGTGCAAGCATTCATTGTTGTCGAAAAGGCCGTCGTGAAACCATGTCAAATGCAAATTTGTGTTTGCCGTTAGGTCGATCGTACCCCAGAACATTGTACATAAGACTGCTCTGAACAATGCACAACTGGTGAAGATGACAGACAAGATAGGAATTTGTCCATAATACAGGTCAACCTCCATGTCCGATCCAATTTCCTTGATAATATTCTGCGATGTTACGAGGGTGTTGTATAGCAGTAGACATCCTGTGCAATGGAAACCTGAGGTCCACTCATTTGGCGTTCGTAGGTCTTTGGGAATAGAGCCAAGAGATTAGAGGCATGCCCTCTCTATAGAGAATCACTGATTCGAGACGTTGGGGTGAGATTGGTCTGTCTGAAGACACGTAAACAGGGAGAGGTCCGTCATCTCGTGGTAACTTGATTAACCCAAGATGTTCCAGGACTTGAAAGTTCAGAAGAGCCACTGAAAGAAACTGACGAAAAGAATCCAGCCTAGGGTCAGCCAGGACGAGATCTGTGAGATGATGCGAATATCTCTGAGACCAGGGTATTACTGTGTTGACAACAAGCAAGGGAAGGATTTCTAGGGGAGGTAGTATATTGAACAGAGCAATGTGGATATATTCAATGATGGGAGACCCGTAAGGCAGTCACCAATGTCGCTCGTTGATAAACCCATTAATCCAGCGGTCATAGGAAAGGTGCAAACCATGGGGGGTCGTGTAGCTGGAGTCTGCTAGTTGCAGGAACTATAACTTCGCATTCGCCCCTCGAACGGTTACGCTACTCAGATGTTGATATCGAGCTGCAGGGTAACACACGAGGGCGCAAATGGCTAAACAAGATTTGTCTATATAGTTATGAGCGATGATAGTCGATGATTCCGAGGTCATACAGCTCGGATGGAATCCGCTCTGTGAGCTGCTGGTGGGGAAGCGCTGTGCCTTCATGATCGACATGTCACGGTTCCATAGTGGATACTATGCACTGGCCTCAGGAATGTTGGAATGGTTGATACAGCCACAGCCCAGTGATTATTGTTACCCATGATGCATGACGTTTAGTAGCTAGGCCAGTCGGACTCAATGACACGCGGGTGAAAACAAGTTGAACAGTCACGGTAGTACTTCTGATCATGACTCAGAGGTGCAGTGGAATTGAAGTTGTGACGTAAGCACATTTTTGTTGAATCTTCCCTCAACGGACTCGACGCACACGTACTCAGTACATACTCAGGACGCGTCCCTGCTGCTTCACAATTAGATTCCGTACGAACTCATAAATTTTATCAGAAATGGTCTCCACACGTAAAGACGGAGCTCATTTCCGCCAAAATGTACTCTCATGCCTTACGAAGCTCTCTCATATACCAACACCATTTATTACGACATTCATCCTGATACATCTCACAGCACCAGTAATGGCGAATCTTGGGGGCACTTCTCTATCCTCGCAGACGATGGTACTTTATTTTCTTCAATCCTTAAGCAACCATGGCCTGAAAACACTTTAGCTGCTAGGACGAGAATATTACCAGACAGGGTTTGGCGAAAAATTCCTAGTCGTTGGTCCTCTTGTCGTTCATGCCGTGGCTGGAATTGCGAAACGGCTACTTTCACCTTCGAAGACACGTCAACGCCCGCTCCGGACACTTCTAAGTTTTACTGGTTACGCGGCTTCGCTTTTCTTCCTCCCCATACACTTCATGACGCATCGCGTACATCCGACGACTATAAACGCTCCAATCTCAGCTGTTGGACCCGCTGAGCTTGACTACGAGTTTGTGAAATTTGGGCTACAGAAGTGGCCTTTGACTAGCTGGTTCCTCTATGCCGGTCTCCTTTGTTCGGTCAGTCTCCATATGGCAGAAGGTATTGCCCTGCTGTGGACTACATATCTGATGGACAACGGAGTGCAAAGATTGGGGATGGTTGGAAAAGGTTGGAAAAGCGTCAGCAGAAGGACGAAAGTTCTTGTTGGCCTAGTGTTGCCCACCATTGGTGGGCTTTACGCAATATCAAGTGAACCTCCCATGATTTTTTTATCCACGGCGAGGAGGTTCGAAGCTGTATTCAATTCTACCTGGATATACCATCTTTAACAATTGCAATTTTGGATATTTTACATCGTCAGTCATTTAATATCGTGATGTCGTGATCAGATCGTGAGGTAACGGTTGACGAGAGGGAAACCTCTAAGAACCCGCCGCATTACCACAAGGTTAGTGGCGTGAGCGCATACTCATCGTCCTCATTGTTGGGACTATGAGAACCGTTAGTGTCAATCATCATGTCTGGTTTGGCTTGAGGACGTACACATCATGAGACCTTTTATATCCTTGACCCGTGCATGCTCAACTGATTTGCGTAACAGAATAACGCGCAAGGACGCCCAGATGAGTAGAAGGACACCGAAGGCGACGGGAATCAGCCAGTATAAGGGCAAGAGATGGAATGACCCTCCGAACACAACATGAAGAGGCGGTGTGTATACTATGAAGATTCCAAGGCATGCGCCGGCAAGAATACCAGCAAAATTCCATTTATTACTGACGACCCGCTTTCCAAAGGGGAAGGAGAGCCTGGCTTTTACTGCGAAGACCTGGAAATGACAGTCAGAACTAAGTCATAAAAGAGTTGGAATGATAAGCACATTGAAGCACTGGATAATAAAGATGGAGAGATAGACAATGGACTGGGCTTGTCCCAGTGCGTCAATTTGTTTGGAAGCGGTGATAACTTGTCCACGGTTATTAATAAAGTCTGGGCTTTTGGACGTGAAATATACTGCGTGAATTATGTTAGATCAAGAAGCATGGAGCAGCCATCCACGTACTTCCCGCTTGTTGGGAGGCATGAAGATCCTTGGGTGAGAAACCGTTTTTGTAAAACACCACAAAATACGCAAGGAGCCTAATAATGACCGCTTGAACGACAGTGTGACAAAGACCAGTAAAAGTGTACTTACGACCCAATCGTTTCAATCATCCCAGCTTCAAGGTAAGCATAACTGAGCAATTTGAGATCGACCAGAGTCTCGTCGTCTGTCTGCTCCATCAAGTCTTCCCAGAATAAGCGGGTAAAAGGCGCGCGAAGTTTTGTAACCAGAAGAGCCAGACGACCTCGGCGGGGGCGCTTCAAAGCCAGAGTTTCCGAATCACCTGTCGCCGCTCTGAGAGTCCTAGTGCGACGTAAGGCGCGCTTTTTCAGACTTCGGATAGAGCGTTCATTTACTAAATTGACATCCTGTCAGATTAGATAACGAAGAGGAGCAAAAAATCATGCATACCGGGTTTGCGAGGACTCATCCTCATAAGACCATCCTCAGTTTCTGGTTTATCCCAGGCGAAGGTGAGCTATTTCCAAATGTGAGAATCGGCCCAGAGAAGTACCAAGTGTTTGCTTACAGCGGCGCAGAGTTCGAATCCGAGATCTGTTATGTGACATGGTTAGAAGTTTTGACTTGAGGACAATTGAGCAGAAGTACCAATGACAAGGATGAGGATGGCAGACAAAGGAAGAGGGATAGGCACGACAACGTCTAGAGTGTTGTCAGACAAAACATCGTTACAACATCAATCTTACATACAGAGTAGTTGGGGAACAACCTCTGGGGTACTGTGTGTCACGGTGTACCTGCCAGTGCGATTAATAACAATTCAAACATGAGGGATGGTTGTAGGCATAGAAAATCTCACTGGATAGATCTCTTCAGATTTGCAAAAATAAGACGTCCCTCCGCAACGCCGTCTGAACAACGAGTTTAATATGTGTGCGGGATGTCCGTGAAGGAGTGAACAAAACTCACTGACTGTCGAGGCAAAGTTGTCGTCTACAGTTCAATACATCAGTTGGTATACTATATGAAGTTCAAAATGATGTTACCAAGAAGAATCATGTTAGCAGCTTCTTTGGAAACGTCTGACCCGGAGATATTCATGGCAATTCCAAGGTCAGCCTAGAACAAGAGCAGTCTGATGGTTATTCCTACGCGAGATATGTTTCATTCACCTTTTTCAATGCAGGAGCATCATTGACACCATCGCCAGTCCTGATGAATAACGGTAAAGGAATACGTAGCGTTACTTATGGATATAACTTACACTCCAACAATGTGTCCTAATGCCTGTGCACGTTTTACTACAAAGGCCACTGAGCTCAAGTAAGAATGAGGAAGGAAAATGACATACCAATTTCAAGCTTATGCTTGGGGGACGTCCTGGCAAAAACGATCTCTTGTTTACTGAAAACTGTGGACTTGTCAACATGGAACCAACTTGGATTATGACAAACTTCATACTTTGGTCCCACTGCCATCCTTCGAGGCTGTCAATATTATCTCCATGTACGACAACTGCGCTGACTTCATCCTCGAAGATCTCCTCAATTGGCCGGCCAGTCTTTTCACTTAGCGTCTCTCGTGTATCACCCAGAATCAAGTTGATCTTGCGTGCAATGGCTTCAGCAGTCTTGGGGTGGTCACCTAACAGCCATTGGCATGGTAAGCGCACAATTTTGCTTAAAGTCAAACATACTGACCTGTTACCATCATGACCTTGATTCCAGCCAACCGAAGTTTACCGATAGCCTCACGCACACCATGTTTCGGCGGGTCCTCCAACGATACTAGGCCGACGAAACAGTAGTCCGTGCTCGGGTAATTACCATCATTTTTCGAAAAAGCGTGGTCTAGGGAATATTTGTCTCCAGGAAGTAGGGATTGAGCACACGCGATGACGCGATGCCCTCTGGAAGCCATGTACTGTATTTTTGGGATTAGCAGAGTAGATAGAAGATATGGAAAATGTAACCTACATTGTATGCCGCATCATAAGAAGCCTGGAATTCATTTGTGATTGGGAGAAGAACGCCGTCTTTGAGGTAAGTTGAACACTTAGCCAGAACACGCTCTGGAGCTCCTTTAATGTAAGAAGTCAAAATCCCAGATGCGTGGGGTTTGTTAAGCTTAGAACCAATGTCAGCGGGGCAGGGGGTTGATATTAAGGATCACCATACAATGACCAGCGCCCATTTATTTGACGAATTGAATGGTACTGTACAGCATTAGAAAGTGTGTTTACATGATGTGGCTTGAATTTACCTTCAAAGACCTTGGGGCAGCTTTTAATGTGTGTGTCGTATTCCCCCTGGAGTGAGCGACCAGCAAAGCGTGTAAGTCCAGTCTCGGTAGCGTCGCCAAGTATAGTTCTTTGGTCGAAAGGAACGTCTGTCTTGTCGAATTTGATACGAGAATTTAGTGCGGCAATGTCTACCATCTCCCTCATTCCAGAGGCTTCTATGGTAAATTGTGCTGTATCTTCTTCATCGTTGTTTGACTATATGACAGAAAATGAATGGTAGAGCGAGAAATCTAAACGAGACGATATACCTGGAAAGCCGTATACATCTTGCCGCCACTCCACACATTGGTCACCTGGTAAATGATAATTATCGTACTCACAGCAGAGGATTGGATGTCAGGCTCACTGTCATCTGATTACGTGTAAGGGTCCCCGTCTTATCAGTTGCGAGGAGAGTGAGCTGTAATGGAAGGTGAGTATACGGCGATGACAGATGTAATACTTGAATTCACCGAGCCTGCCGAATAGTAATGGGGTCAAGGTAAAACTTGAGTTCAAATAAGTGTACCTACCGAGTGTTTCCACGCCCTGTAGGTCCTTGACTAGGACATTTTGCTTTGCCATTCTTTTTGCGGCGATAGAAAGAAGAAGTGTAACGACTGAAGGAAGGCCCTCGGGTACAAACGCGACCAGAATAGAAACGGCGAAGGTCACAGTGTGAGCTGCTTGACCTTTGTACACCGTGGTTATCCCTACGGCGAAGAACACGATGGCGAAGATGATGGCAATACAAGAAACGATCATGACGAAGCGGGCGCTGCGAGGAAGAGGTCAAAATTCTGTAAGGGGCTTCTGAGAGCGACAACATACATTTCGCGACCTAAGGGGCTTTCATTTCCACTTTCCCCGCCAGTGAGACTGGCAATCTGACCTACATTCCAATGTCAATGTTGACTCATAAGTCGTGTGGCGTCAGAACCTACCAATGAAGGTGTGGTCTCCTGTGCGTACGACGACTGGGAGGGGATGAGACTACAAGACGATCGACCGGGAGTTTTCGGTACTCACTTCCCCATGCTTCGCCATTGACGACTAATGTTGAATTGAAAACCTTGCGAAAGCGTTTGGTATTGCTCAAGACTCGTCATTATTAACAACTTGCTCACTAAGTTCTCAGCCTCAGGCGGCCGAAACTTCGATCCATCAGGCAGGGGGAAGCGCTCTTGTGGCTCTGACTCTCCAGTAAGGCTACTATTATCCACCTTGAGGTCTGTCGCTGAGAATAGGAGGAGATCCGCCGGTGTTTTGTCTCCAGTGCGCTAATTTCGCCACAGGTGTTTTAGTAAATTTACCCACAGATCTTGTCAGTCACGTACCAGAAGCACAACATCTCCTTTGACTAGGTCTGCCGCGGCAATAGTTGTGATCGCTCCATTGCGAACCACGCGGCAATTTGGGGGTATCATGGCTAGGAATGACGCGAGGATGGCCTCCGACTTCTGAATCTGGTAAAAGTCGATGGAAGCGTTTATAAAAGCGACAAGAATCAAGATCCCTCCAAGATATGTGTTCGCGAAGTTGTTCTTAAATGAAATTGTGTTATAAAAAGCTCGTGCCAGAGATCCAGTACTGTAGTTGTACCTTGAAATCTATACCAAGAAGGACGTATTCTAGGACACCGGCGATCATTAGAAGGATGTTAAACATCGTCAATAACCGATCGAGGAACTGTAGATCCCGGCCCTATCAGCGGAGACAACATATAATGTCAATGACGGAGTCACCTTTCGCAACGCGGACTTCTTAACGGGTGGGGTCAGAATGTTTGGGCCGTCTCGCTGAAGTCGAAGCTGGGCTTCTGCAATCGTCAATCCGAAGGAGGACGATGCGTCCTTGGTATCGACCGAGGTCTTCAAAACCTCTTCAAGTTTTACAAAGGGAAGGTGGTGTTCTTGAATGTCGACATTGTCAGCGGTAAGGGCTGATGTGCCAACCTTAACCTTTTGCACTTCCAAGTGTTCATAACCTGCAGCTGCAAGTTCTCTGTCTTCTTGGGTCATGGAGCGATGCATTTCCACTCCCTTAGGCCGCAAAGCATTAGTAGGCTTTTCTTCATGAATGATCTCCTTTGGAAACGCGACAACCCTCGTGGCAGCAACCTCCTCAGTAGGAGGGGCAAGCTGAACGGGAGGGGCAACATTCTTAGGATAAGAGTCGTCCGACATGCTGAGGAAGTATCAAATGGATAATCTGGCTCCACGAACCGCTTCGCAAGCCTTTAAAGCTAGTATTGATCTTACACGTTCGAGAAGGACAAAAGAGACCAACATTGTCAACGGCAATTGACTGGGGAGCGACGATGAAATCTCCGCAATCTCCTATCGGGCGCGCCACGAATTCGGGTAAGCTTCTGAACGCATGGAATTGTATGGGTGCGATAGGACAATGTAAAAGTATTGGGGTCCTGTCTAACCGACAGCAAACGGCCAAAAAACCTCAAGGAAGCACGTGCCTGAGGTATCCACGAATTAGAACAAACATCCCCATTGGAATCAATGATGTACTAAAAACAACATTCTCATGATCATGGAATGGCGAATTCCAATACCGTAACCGTGACGAACGGGAATGCCGTTCGAGAAACAACAGAATTCTTTGGTGACGTGGTATCCAATGCAGTATCCCAGAGGATATCCAGCGAGCAATGTTCCCCAGGTTGTGGAAAGAGCTTTCGATGAAAGCTATGCCACAAGTGCAAACCCCAGAGCAACATTGGTATCCACCCTTTTGAAGCTATTGACATTGGTGTTAAAGCAATGCTGGTCGCAAGAGCGGTATAAGACAGGTAAGGAAAGTAGAACCGCTTGGATTGTGTGTGGGTGACGATTAATTATAGTCCATGAACAATTCGCGCCGTTGTGTAAGGTGCGAAGAGCTCGCGATTAAAGGTTCGTTGAATCCATGCCAATGGGGAGCGTGTGTGGTAAGTAGCGCTGATGTAGTATCACTCTGTTCTGGAGTCTAGATCCCCGAGCCGCTCAAATTATGCTGAGTTGAGGTATATCGATTCATACGTAGATTTATGTTTGATTTGCCGCCATGTCCTGAACTAAATTTTGAAACCAAGACCTCGCATGCAAGCCAAATGGCTCTGTATGAGATCCTTGCACTTCTCTGTCGCCTCTGGCTGGTCATGCTTCAGGAAGCAATCGTCTCGCGCCGACTTGGTTTGGGGACAGGCACAACATCTACATGCAACAGAATATGGATGAGCTATACAGCACCTTGCAAGCGGACGAGGCGCACGGTTTCAATCCCTGTGGGTTGAGAGGATTCATCTTCGGGTTTGTTGGATCGAAGGGCTTCTCAGTTTCGGGTGAAGACCAAAGAGAGGATATCTGTAGTAGACGAATTAGACCTCACAGAGACGCACGATAGACCGTAAATACCTTGCCCAACATGTTCAATTTTAATTATTGTTGATTATTGGTGACTCTAATAGTAATAAGAATACTGGCTGAAGTTTGGCTGAAGTTCACGACCAGCAAAAGTGTTTGCTGACTCAGATATCCTCCTTCCACGTGTCACTGTATCGAAGACTAATGGAGTTATGGTCTCTTCCGCGCACCACCTGTCAATTGAACGAAATCGAATGATGTGCGATGGGAAATCCATGTCACCCCGGACAATACAGATCTTCTGTGTGTTTGAAAACCACACATAATATTCAAATTTCGGTCTGGCTGCAGTTATT
>JABCKU010000078.1:0-56047 GCA_018221655.1 Myochromella boudieri | reverse complement strand
CCACAGAGACTTTTCCATGTCTGGTAGTTATCGCTGGTAGGAAAAGGGTAGGCTTGGAGAGGTGAAGCATATTTACCGGTGACAATAAGCAAACGGTTGACATTCTGAGAAGACCCCAATTGGCAGAATCGGCCCATTGGCAGGCAATGGCAGCCAAGCCGGCTTATGTCAGCCCCACTTGGTTGGTTGCCACTCAACATTTCTAGTTGCACCTGATGTTGACCTGATGTGATGTTTTTCACCAAAAAATCCATACAAACTGTGTATGACCAGTCTTATGACACTTCAAGTTTGTCCGTCGAATGTTGAACTTTGGCAAGTCAGGGCAGGTCGCTAACAGCCACTGCAAACGTTGGGTACATGCCCATACATACTTACCCGTGGAATATTTCGCCATCGAAGCTACTCCATTTTCCACCTCTCCCAGAAATTGCCCTCTATTTTTCGGGCTGGGTTCTTGTGCACAGCTGAGGGGGAAAAAGTGTAAGAGTACTTCTTTGGACCAAATAACAACCACGAGCTCATCAACTGATTTGCTTACAGCTGGTGTGCGTTTCCTTCCACAGGTGTCGGCTTAAGTCCTGGGTGCGCTAGCAGCAGCCAAGTCTGCGTTCAATGAGAGCCGGAAACTCGGAGTATCACCTCTCGCTCTCTGCATGTTGCATGTGTTTCGCCGAAGTCCGGGTTTCCTCAATGGGTATACTCGTCAAAGCTTGCTGCATGTAGACAAGGTAAGCGGTATTAATGGTTCCGGATCCTTTGCTGTATTCATGAATAAACGCTAATGATACGAAGGCTGAACTCTGGAGGTATAGAGGTAGAAAACTCATCTCTCCTGATTACCATTGGGCGGGATTGCATTGACCGAAGTTCCTCTACGACGGTCAGCGATTTATTAGCGTTGAAAATGAAAGCTTACATATATCCTTGAACCACGAACAGATGACTATTGCCGGTCACAGACGATGTCGCCCCTACGCGAACGGGTCTTTCGCCAATGATTTCCTACCTGCATTCCAGTACCGTAAACGAACGATAAAAGGAAGTTCATGTATTGACTCGCAAAAAGTTTTCCATGCCGCCGTCTCCATCGTTAAATTCGGAATTTTCTCAAGGTAAGAGGAACGAAAATCTAGTGATTTACTCTTTTGTTGGAGGTCCAGGCTGAATGAAACTGTCGCTCGTCAGAATGTTCTATGACCATCAACTGAATCTGAACATACCACACCAACTCTCAACATATTCTTCGGAGCCTTGAACCTGCTTGGAAGGTCCTTCTAAATATTTCATGGAATGTTGGACCCTTTGTTTTCGCCCGCCTTGTCAGGACAACACTTGGTCTGAAACAACGTGAACCCCAACAAGAATTCCCAATGGGAAGGCCAATTCATCAACCATTTCGAAGGTTCTGCAAGAAAATTAGTAAACCGACGATCCCAATAATCTGCTGACACAACTTGTCAATAACTAGTAAACCCTCGGAAAAATTCGAACACACTAAAATTGCTGAGTGCTACCTTATGTCTCTGATACTTTGAAGAGGTATATGGTTCAGTAGTGGAAGAATGTCAAGGTGTGCAGCGCCTTTCAGCTTTCGACTGTTTGATGCCGCTTTGACACCGGCCAGTATTAGAGGTCGCGTCGCGGTCACATGTTGGTTTACTGCCTTAAAAAGCTCGACTTGCATATTTCATTCCTACGCCAATCGTCTTCTCAATTCACCTCACACTGCATCCACTTTTTCTTAGCATTTATCTTTATTCACTCATCGCAATGTACACGCTGCAACAACTCCTCATGAATATGGTTCCTCAAAATCCGCATACACAAGGGAGGTTCGATATCGATCCCCAATTGTTTCAAGGTGCCATGACCAGTGGCCAAAGCACGACCACCATTGCTACAAACGACCAACAGAGGCCACATACGCAAGGCATGGGCCCTGCCGACATTGTGTTGACCTTTCACAATGGGTTACCGCAGCCAAAGCGGAATGCCACCGACGACGAGCCATCGTTTTATGCTGATGATAGAGCTCTCGCTTCCGTTGTGCTGCCACCTAACTCTGCTGGCACCCTCCACAACAATGTGTGGTCATATTCTTCTCATTATTTCAATACACCTGGAACGGCTGTGTCGGAAAGTGATGCTCCACCTACAACCGTTTATGGCCACCGCGATGTTAGTGATAGGTTGGACGCGCCCACCCCCACAGACCTCGAGTCCGGTTCCAAGAGTAGAAAGAGGAGGAGCGAAGCATCTAGTCAGTGTCTGCCTCGCAAGTCAGCGCGGTGTGCCACCGACTCCAATCCATCACATGCACCCAAGGATACCAAGTCTGGCAAAAGGACAGAAAAAAGTAAACAGACTACTGGGCCCCAACCTGCCAAAAAGCCTCATGTTCGCCACTCGTGCAAGTGCGCATACTGTGGCAAAACGTGCGAACAATTTATTTCCTTAATATACCTACTTTTTTTTGACGAATTGTTTCACAGCTTCACACGACGCGACAATCATACACTGAACAATCATTTCAAAACGCTGGCGTGCACACGTGCACGCGCCCTAGTCTCCCAAAACCCTTTATTAGTTCATGCCAGTGGATTGGCCGATCCGCCTCTGGTTGATATAAGTAACATCAGCGTTGCCAATCAGTTGAGGCCAGTTGTGGAGCTTACACCAGCAACCCATGCCCCAGAGACTCACCAGGCTAGCTCTGCCTCATCCACAACACTTACCACACCCAGCGAATGGGGTAACTTGCCTCCGACACCGACCGGTATAGCTGGATATGTACCAACCGCGCTCCCACCTGACCATGCCACCTACTCTTCAGACGTGCCGCCAGAGCAGACACCACTCAGTTTCCAATCCTTTTCTCAAGATATGCGCTACTTGCCGTTCACCTTTGCCTATCCACATCCTCAAGGTGTACCCAATGCTGCCATTAACAATAGTGGTATGTATCCTCCTCAACCACAGAGACTTGTCAGAGTCCCATATGATGGGGCCGGATATCCTTGGAGCGGAGCATACACTGTATGAGAAGGACACAAGTTATAATTGGTGCCATCCATCTCCAAATGCATACCTTCATATCATGACTTACGAAATACACCAAATATATGCAGTCTACGTTTTTTATCTTGAACTACCATCTGACAGCTTTTGTACCAACCCCAGCATTATCAATACTGTATCGCCTATGTCTTCCTGTATGTAGTAGTTCCCGCATTCACGTCTGTAGCTCTGAATAAACAGAATTCCATTATTTCAGTTACTAGTGAGAGAATTAGAAATAAATATAATGGATAACGTCTTACTGAGGCTTGCTAAGGGAATCAACACTCAAGGCAATCGAGCTCAAGGGCTTTTCTCATGAGCTGGATGACACGTCGTCGGCAAGTTCCGTCCCAACTTGAAGTTGTTTCAGTGACTCACAGTGAAGCAAACTATAGCCACAAATGACTTCCGAAGTAAAGCATATATAGAATGTTGTGCAGGTATGTATAAAGTCCGAGTCTATCATGTACAATGCTTGTATGCTAACGTGCGCGTATCCATTTCTCAGCCACACAAATGTGCATATAATCATCCAACAAATTCTCGCCTCAAACAAGAACATCACTAGTGGCGGTACCAACCGTCTCACTGGACACCTCTTCGTCGCCGATGAACTCTCTGAATCTCCTCAGCTTCTCCTCCATCTCGTTCAACTCCTCCTGCATCTGGCTCACGGGCTTCTGACGAGTAACACGCGATCGGAGACGCCGTTGTTTCTTGTGGATCTGCTGGTTCAGTACAGCGGCAGCAGATCCTACGGCTCGTTTTAAAGAATCGTATACCTGCTCGACTCCCTCCGCCCTTCTTGCAATCCTGTCCTGTCGGGCCCGGATTCCCTCCATGGCTTTCTCAAACGAGCTCATGGCCTCGTCCTTCACAGATCTACTAGTGGTATATCCTTGAAGTTTATGATCGATCTCAGGGGGTAACTGCGAAGATCCTGATAGTAACTGCGAAGTGGTAGAGGACTCCCCGGAAAATAGTGGTTTGGGCTGGAGAGAGAGGCGCTTTGGACTCACCTGAACCTCCATTTTCACCTCCATCTTCCTATCCATGTCCACCACGCTATCGCCTGCCTTCAATTCCTGGATGCCGGTGAGCGAAGGGATCACATGTGATTCTGGTCGTGGCGTAAAACAGGATCCTTCAACGTTGAATAGCGCTACAGAAGTGGACGGATTGCATTTCATGTCGAGGTTAATCTGTGATGTGAATTGAGGTCCATTGGAGTATTTTGGAAGCCAAGCGGCCTCTTTCGCCTCTTTAACGATCATCAGCTCCTGAGGTACAACATGCACCTCCACGATTGCCCCTACCCCCCTGGCGTTCACGACTGCGTCTGGATCCTCCTCGATGATAGTAGGCAAAAACTTAATAGGTGATTGAGGTTTCGACGTGACGACGAGTTGTCCAACGTCACCTAAACCTTTCAAGGCGCGAGGACTGTTATGCTTGCCGAAGGAAACCTATGTCATAGAATGGGATGGATAACGGCTCTAAATACAAGAAGTACGCCCTTACCTCCTCAGCATTCGAAGGCTCTTCACTCCGTTCTTTGTTACGGGCTACTTTCGACGCGTCCAAAACCTGAACAATTTTCCCTGGCTTATCACTCTTACAGTAGCTTCGACGAAGCAATACATGCTTCTGTGCTCGTTTGGCCCTCGCGGCGATATTCTCAACAACAATAATCATTGTTCCCCTTACAGCTGCTTTCTTGGGAACCATCTTGTGTGCGAAGTCGGCTTTTGCAGCGATCTTTTCGACAACGACAGCCACCATTTTCCTTATAGCTGCCTGCCTCGAAGCCATCTTCCCCGCGTGCTTCGATTTTGTGACTATACTTTCAACAATGATAGCCAGTTTTAGGCGAGTAAATGTAAGGCGGTTGTTCTCTGTAATCCGAGATAGGAGATTGGCAACTCTTTGGAGTTCCACGGGATCACGAGTGATATATGACATGGCCAGCTTGAAAACCTCCTCGGGGGCTACCTTTGGCAGGACAAGGTCTTGGTCGCCGTTGTCAGGATCCGTTATCGATGTCTCCCTAGTGCGCCTGGTAACAACTACGGCAGGTCCTGGGTCAAATGCACAAGGCGGGTTCGTCATTTGTTTCGTGCTACATGAAACGAAAAATACATACCTGCGGCCGTAGCTGCATCAGTAGCGGCGTCAGCGCCACTGGTACATGCAGGAGTGGAGGAGGATGGTCTGATGCGGGTTGGGAAAAAAACAGACAGTGGAGGTTGATGAACTGGGTTCAGCGGGGACCAGGGATATGTTTCGATGCGAGTCCAGCAAGCAGCGAGAACGAGACCTCGAAGGAATAAGGAACCTCGCTTACTGAAGGTGTGGTGGAAGAACGCTAAGGAATGTGTCTCGCTGCGAGCAGAGCACACCACGGGAAGCGCGAAAATGAGGATGGGGAGGAGGAGGATGGGTAGTATTCCTTGCCAGTAAGCCAAGGTGGCGAAGATGGAGGGGAATGTGAGGAGGGCCAAACCTCTTAGGGCGGCAGATGGAGAAAGGCGGGGAGACGATGATCTTTTGAATGACATTAAATGGTGCATACGCTCATGGTCTTTGACCAAGGCATGGTGGCGCCGTGTTAAACTACTTTATGTGCCGACATGCACGGAGTTGGAATTTCACCTCGGCACGTCATCAAGGAGGTAAATACCAAAAAGCTAACAATGTTGCTGTCTTGTATATCTGTCGACGTCGATGATTCGAGCTTCTAGGTTGCCAAAAAAAAATGTAGTGCTAGATACAGTCTTGAAGATTTAGGAAGAAAGCTTCCCATACAACCTCGACATCAAAAGCCACCCAGCGATATGAGTTGGCGAGAAGCTGTAACTATATATATCTTGCTCTCATGCGAAAGAGTATCGTGGCGATATAACCTTTCACAGGCCAGAACGTCTTTCATAGGGAAACTGTATGTAAACTCCACGTCGTCCAGCCCCACCTTACAAGCTTTCGATACCCCTGAGGGGAAATGGTTTGGCATACAATAATGGCAGCCCTTAGCTCTATTTGGTTGCTGCGGTCATGCCAGTACGTATATTCTCCTCGAGCGTGTCGTGAACTTGCAGAATGCGTAGCTTCCGATCCATGTCCAGTGTGGCCATGCCCAAATCAGGATGAATAGAAGATTCGGCGATTGCCGCTGAATGAAATCCTCACACGACCTTTTTCCATTTTTCACCAGCCTGCCCTCCAGGACAGCCGACTCTACCCTGAGTCCTGAACCCCACTCGTTATCCTAGCACTTAAGCCCCTATTTGACTCCCTCTAAGGGCTGGACCTTCATCCCACATACCTCTCCAAATTTATACCTTCACAACTATCCGGGATTAGATACCTCCGAACAGGCCACTTCCTCGAATATGGATCAAGAACGCCACAAAGAATTAAACGATATCGTGGAGAACGGAGTACGAGATTTTGTACATAAAATTGAGGAAGACTTGGAACATAGGGCGGAAGCCTTTCGTGAGCAATTCGCTCGAGATATGGAAGAGCTTATGCTTGGAAGCGAGAGCCTTGACAGGGACCTGGCAGACGCGAGGCAAACTATCGAAGATCTGAGGCAGGCTCACAAAATTGATGCGCAGGCGTGGAGGGAGAAGCTGCTCAAATCAGAAGGTGAAAGGGATTTTTACGCGCAAGAAACCCAGGAACTACGAGACCAACTTGAAGAATATACCCAGCAGCTATACGACGCAGACGAAGATATTGGTATGGTTTATGGATTCTGCTGTTATCACCATCGTTGACATTTTCTTTAGAACGATTGACTGTGCAGCTTGAACACTTACGGCCAAAGGAAACCATGAAACAGGAACTGACTGCTGTGGGAGCAATTGACTCTAGGGGAAGGGCCAAGGTAAGAGCACGGTGATCAACATTCATGTTTCTTCAATTAGTCATCCAGTATCATGATAGCGCCGGTATTTCAAGGGGCTATAAGGTTAGATGCCATGCCTTGAGCAATTAAATTCCGCCTCCCAGGTAACTCGCACGGATGGGGTCTTAACACTTTCCATGCGCCACATACCCACAAGACATCGCCAACTCTCAGAAATACAGGACGGCCAGCGTATATAGTTCTAGCCACGATAGGAGGCCTTGAGTGTGCCGGATATGAGTTTGTAGAACCAGGTACTTTTATCGAACAATCATTATGTAACTTGTGGCGATGAATGCTTTCATATCCACGTCAAGTTGCTTATACGAGTAATCAGCCATGGTATAAAGCTACCTCGACTCGCAAGAATTAAAGCGTAAATTTGACATTTACCACGGCTTCCAAGGCCTAAGGGCCCATCGCCACCTTGCAATACTAAATACATATATTATCCGTCTACTGGTTATCAATAGATATTGTATACCTTACTACCTCCGTTTATATCACCGGTCGACCATACTTGATAATATGCTCCTCAATACAGTGGGTATATCGGACGTGTTTCCAACGCGGAAGCCACGACCAGGGAGGCTCTTTGTGACCCTGCACGGCCACATATATAAATTATCCTTGTTTGTTGGGTCGGAGGGTTACAACGTACCAGGCAGCCTCAGCACCTTCCCCAATGCAAATGACAGCTGAATGAACCTTAGGATTGCGGTTCATCGCTTGCGTCAGTTGCTCTGGTGTTATTTGATAGCGCTCAAAGTTGGCATCCTGAAGTAAGGTAAGGGTCTCCCCCCTTATAAAGACATGCACATAGACTTACGGTGATTGCGATGACGAACCAATCGTCTAAGTGGATGTATCAGTAGTGTAAGAAACGAAAAAAATGTGAATCAGCACAGACCAGCATCAAATTTACCGACTTCATTGACACCCTTCTCAATAGCCTCAACTAAACATCAATCACATAAGTCGCTAGTCACCCTAAGATGGCAACCTAGACCAAACCTGTGTAATCTCCAGCAAATGCGTACTGAGGGATCATGTTCATCTTCTCAACAACTTTCCATCGATCTTTGACCTCCGTGGGAGGTTTATCGGCCAACGCGAGGGGTATATCGGGGCCGTCTCCAGACTAGATCCATCGAGATCAAATCCAACTAGCAAACAAAGGGTGCTGAAATCTTACGTGACCATACATCTGTTGCACCACCGAGTAAACGTTTGAAGTCAAGCAAGGGTGAGATGGCAGCGAGAACATACATCCCACACATATTTTTCCTTTCTAGAGAGTCGCTCAAATGTCTCCATCAACATGGCCGCTGGGCAAATTACGACCCCACACGTCAGACCTACATACCAACCCGTCGCACAGGGAAGTACGTACCCGTCTCTATACTCCTCTGCAGCCGACCATCATACTGAAAGCGGTACCTGGCAACATTGTGTCAATGATAACGGCGAAAACAAGGATATAACCAGACATCAAGCGACATACATTGAGGCACTAAGGTCGAAAATGAACCTGATCCTCTTCGGCCTGATGGTGGCGTCCGTCAGTCAATATGAAGTCCAAGCGTCAAGTGAAAGATTAGTAACATACTTAATCTGGGGTCGGCCGAGTTCTGGTTTCTCCATGCCGCGCCGTTTATACACAGTTGATTCCCCAGTAAGCCCTTCAGTTAAGCGGCTGTCATCAAGTTCACCATCTGTCTGCCGCTTCACCCAGACCCGCTCTTCTTCCTTGGCAGCAAGATCTATACACCATAGTAGTATAATCAGGTCAATGCATATATAATACGTAGAGGTACCCCACGGAAACTCACGCTCGAGTAAGTCATACAAAGACAGCATATGGGCCTGCGTGGCACTCAGGATCTCTCCGTAGCCCTTAGCTTCAGAAGTTGACATGTCTAGCTCCTGAAGCCGACGCTGGAGTTCCTCACGAGCCATCTTCCTTGCTTGTTCCTTTATGTGATCAGGAACGCTATCTTTCAGCGCGTCCGGGACCTATACGACATGACATATTAGTTGAGGTAACACACTCGGGGGGTTGTTTCACAAACCTGTTTAATGTCACCCCCTTTCCATATGCGTTTATACCCGCCCCTACCACCCATCCCAGCGGTATCACGCCCTCCAGTCTTAGAAGTAAAATGACGCCATTAATCTCAAATCAACGAAAGGCACAGAACATTAAGCACCCACCCCGCCTGCGAAGGTATTTCCGCCGGAATGGTCTTCGTTATCATGTTTTCCCTCCTTCGGCTCACTGAGGTCCGTTTTGGTGGGCTCAAACTCGATGTCCTGTATTTTCTTGTCGGCCTCGCGGGCGGACTCGAGCCCAAGATGGGGTACCTTCAGACTATGAAACAATCCGTAAGCACCATACAGTGATTTGAACGACGTTGACGAACCCGTGTTGCTCCAATATCTCAGCAAGCCTATCCATCGTCTCCGGTCGATAAACATCAAAATCAAAAATGTTTCTCAATGCATCCCCGAGCGAATCCTGGGGATACGCCTGCATGTGCCGTACTAGGTTGATGAGTTCTGTCCGTTTTCAGAATCCACCAGTTCCTGACTATGAATAGGAGGCATGCACTTACCTCGCAATGAATAAGGATAATTCAGCACCCCACTATCATAAGCCTCCCTTAAGTCATGAAACGCCCCTACAAGGCGTAGGATCATATCCTCATCCAACTTTGGCACTAACTGCTCTAGCAACTTCCTTTCCGAGGCCTGATCTGGGTTCGTCACTGAATGCATACTGAAGTTCTCTCCCAACACCTGCAAAAAGTGGTTCCCCAGGAACGCTATGGACATCACATTATTAGCCTCCTCACCAACCAACATCAAATTCGAAGTCACACTCACGGTACCCAGGCCTATTGGCCAACAGTACCAGCCGGAACCCCGGGTGTACTTGTACATCACCTGGCCGCTCCTTGACAGGCCGCACCCTCCTTCCATCGGAAAGGGACATCTCACCTTGGCCCGCGAGACTGCGGAATATCGCCACGACATGCTCAGGAGCCTTGTCTGCTTCGTCGATGATAATCACACGACCGAACGTGATGGCACGGAGGAGTGGTGAGTCGGTGTATCTGATGACGCCATTCTCCAGGGAGGTGGTGAACATCAGCTGATTAACGGTCGTGTCACGGTGCAGTTGAATATATTCCCGGGGTCGGCCTAGGAGCTGTGAAGAGAGGGAATATCGTTAGCTAAGGCCAGACAAGGGAGAACTAACTGACCTGGCATAATCTAAGTAACAGTGAATGATTAAACCATGTCTGAAGGAATATTAAATCTGAGCTTACCGATCCACAATCTTGTTCTTCCCCACTCCCTAATAAGTGTGGTATTAGAAACGGTACTAGATAGTAACTCAGTCCTCGAAGCCCACCTGATTGCCCAATAGAACCACATGCTCTCCCAGAACCTCCATGTCTACTGCCAAGTCCCTCATCAACCCCGTTTGAAGGCTATTATCGTAAAAGTGGTCCATATGCGGCACGTGTGATTTTACCCCCTCTTCATCCTGCTTGGGGTCAAACAACGGTATTGATGTTCTAAGCGGGCTATTGCTTCCTTCAGAAGAAACAGAAGCAGAGAACACCAGTGCGTCATTATCGACAACTGGGTCCTCATGAAACTACAGGCGAAACACATCATCATCAACATTGACAGAGCACCCCAAGCAAAAGGGGAATCTCACCAACGGCGCTTTCTCCTCCATCCCCACCTCACCTAGTAACGCATCCAAGCCCGCCCTTTCCATACGAGGCAAAAATTCCCTTAACAGCGTCCTGCCCACAATCCGGCCCAACTCCAACTCCCCCTCCCCCGTCGCCCTTAATCGCCGGGCAATCCTCACCAACGACCTCGTCCCCAACTTCCTATGCCTCAACGCCCTCTCTCTCCCATCTCTCCCCGTCCCTACGCCCTGGCCAATCCCAAAGCTCTCCCTATACCGGCTGGCAAACGCCAGCAGCCGCTCCGCCGTGTATGTACTACAACCGGCGGCATGGAGGACGGCAGATTCCTCGGCGTGGGCCATTGGCGTGAGGGGCACGGGGAAGAACATGTTTGCGTGTTCGTGAGAGAGCCAGTCTCGTAGGGGTAACGACCCGGAGGCAGTTGTGACGATACGGAACGTGGAATGTATGGTCGACAGACCTTCGGCCAACTGAGACGTCAGATAAAAGAAAATTAGTATATGTGAGTGGGGAACGTGGTTTAATAGATACCTCCTGAGCCGTCGCCTCCCTAACGGCCCTCCTCCCCTCCCATAGCTCCATTTCCCTATCCTGCGTGAGCCTTGCCAACGCCCCAGCCGTCGAGCCCAGCACATCTAGACCCGATAAATGGACTAGCCTGCCTCTCCACGCGCCCTCCACCAGCGGGCTCGCCTCCCACCTTGTGCTTCCACCATCTACTACCTCCCGTCTAAAAAACACCTCCCTCCCACCCATCTCCTTCCACAGGTACACCGTCTCCCTCTCCCACCCTAGCAGCTCTCCAAACACCCTGACCAGCGTTGATGTCGATGTCGAGGCCGTCATAGGCGCTGCCGGCGGGACGAGCGAGATGTCATAACCAAGAGCGTGCGCTTGCAGGAGGGACGTCAGGAGGGCGAAAAACCGCGTGCTCGGTATAAACCCAAGCTCTTCCTCAGTGAAGGGGAACGGCCGCAAGTGATGTGGGCCTGCGGGAACCTGGCACACCACAGGTTCGGCATCTACAAATGGGTGCACGAATGTCAGTTCCGCCGTGCCCGTATCCACCCTCCTGATACTCTTGATTATATACCCCACCAGCCCACCAGCCTCCTGTTTTTCCTCTTCCTCCTTCCCATCAATCATATCCAACCCTACCTCCCCCAGCTGCCGCCCTAGTACTGCCCACGCCTGTCCCGATGCGTGCCCGAGCGCGGGGTGTAGCGTGCCCACCACGCGTTTCAGCTGCGTGCCCGTGAGCCTTGCCCCTTCCGGCAATGGGAACATCAGTAACAGTGCACGTAGTTTCGCCAGAGCCGTCTGTGGGAACGGAGGAAGCGCAGACGGCGAGACTGCTTCCAGGGAATTCCGCGTCTCGCTCGCCAGCTGGGTACTGAGCATCAGGTTGCGGAGCGCCGTGTACAGCGGGCCTTCTGTGTATTTGGTGCCCGTGCTTTCTTCGCTAGTGTGTGCCAAGGCCGTGAGGGCTGTTATAGGGTCGATGAAACGGGCCTGGAATCGACTGCGGAAGGGTGGGTCGAGGGGGAAGCCTGGGTATGGTGGGACTGGTGCCGCGATAGCTATGACTAGGAAATTCTTATGTGCTGGAATGAAGTTCGATTTCAAGTTGTTGGTGTTGAGCTGGGCGTACCGGTGTGCGTGGATGATGTGCGTGCCGTCGTCCAGGTTCCTGTGATGCAAAGTTAGTTATATGCTAGTTAAAGTAGAGAAAGGCGTACATCTCACGATTCTCCAGTAGATTGTTCAGGACCTAATAAGTCATCAGTAGTTGAATGCAGAACAGAGCCTTAGAACTACGTACAGGCATGATACCACGCTCAGCCTTTTCGATACCCTCCAGAATCAACAGTCGGCCATGCTTTACAGCACTCACCGCTGGACTATCTACATATACCAGATTCCCTCCTGTCCTGATCTCCCTTCCCTAGCAAAAGGAATTAACAATCAGAAAAAGTGAGAGCTCACTTGCTCACCTGCTTCAGCTCTGTTTCACCCACATCCCTATGCAAGGCGATATACTCATATTCCGCATTGATCAGACTGCAACAGAGTCACTGTCGGCTCTTGAAGAGGATACAGGCACCAACATACCTCGCAAATGTCATCGCCAGCCTCCTCGCATACGGCCCTGGCTGGCCCACAAGAAATACATCCTGTCCCAGAAGATACTTCTGCAGCATCCAATGTAGGTTGTCCCTGTTCACCCCATCGTCCACATCCAACAACACACCATCCACCAATCCCAATTTGGGCAACCGAGACGCCGTCACCGCCTCTGGCACCTCATACGTAATGTCTCCAAGCCTCAGCGTCCCCACCGTCCTCGGGCTTGGCTGGAGCTCGCGAAGAATATGTTCTAGACGCCTTTGTGGCGCCGACATGAAGTTCTTGGCGGTGATGCCTAGAGAGTATCGATTTTGGCTCGAGACGATGTGGCTAGTGGTGGGGAAGTGGTGGAAAGAGACGACGCGGGGTAGAACTGGTCGGGACTGGATATATGCGCGTAAATTCGCTGATAACATGCATTTTGGCGTTTCGACAGTGAGCCCGGTGCGATTGTAGCCGGTGCTCCGGTGGGCCTGTCACCATATGATCAGATAGTGACAAAAGTGTTCACTCTACATATGTACCAGTAGACTTGATCCTTTGCAAGTCTTGGCAAGTCTCGAACGAGAAGACTTGTTCAGCTTCGAGCTTAAGGTAAGCCATAATGCGGTAAACTGCTTTAATGATGCGTCGACACAAACCATTCCATATTTTGGTGCAGTACTACTACCAGCCTCCCACCCACCTAAAATTCGAATCAAACGGTGGGCCAACTTGGGCCGGGTAGCCAATGACAGATGAAGTGACCTAAGTATAGGAAAATATACATTTACATACACGTTTAACACAAAAGGTAACGCAATTCCTAACCTATCTAATATACCCAATACGACCTTAAAAGTACCCCTCCCTCCCTGCATACCTCGACGCCCCATCCTCAACCCCCAGTACCTCCGAATCCCTCAGTACTCCCCTCCCACCACCATATATGTTCGACTCCACGCTTCCCACACTTCCCTGAACGATCTCCACATTACTGAACAGGTCCTGCTTTGGCGGAATCAATATCCGCTCAATGTGTAAGCTTCCCCGACTATAGAGACCCTTCACTGGCATTGGGGTGGAGCGCATGGGTGCCTTACCGATGCTCTTGATCCTCGAGGCGCCGCCATGCGTCTGCGACCGGCGATGCATATGCTTATGGCCCACCCGCATCACCTCCTCCTCCAGCTGCTGCTCCTCTGTATCGGGCACCTGCAGCCACGGGATACTCAGCGTCCCCACGCTCTCGCTCTTCGACCTTTGCGATGCTACGCGTGTCAGGGTCTGCTCAGAGCCGTCCTCCTCGATGACGGGGGCTAGCGGGGTGGCGGGACCCCACTCCACTGTGTGGGTCGTGAGAGCACCTTTACTGTCCCTCATGAACGTCCGGCTCTTCCCCCCTGTGTCCAATGCGGACCCTAAATCGAGATACCCATCATCTTCGGTGTCCGCCGTTGTCGCGGACTGCGCAGGGGTGGACATGTATCCTGAGATGATGGACGATACAGTGTAGTTGGAACTAGCACTGGTGCTAGAGTGGGATAGGGAGCGGGCTGTATAGGAAGGCTGGGAGGCGTTGTCATTATGGGGAAGAGCGGACCTTTTTAGCGAGGTGGCCCTAGTAGCGGTCATGATCATGAAAGGGTCAATCGCAGACATGGGGGAAACGATAGGCGGGATCGATGAGGTTCGGCGGGATTTTATCGTCGCCGTCGACGTCGGCCGTGATGGTGGAACGCTTGCAACACTCGCTGTGTCGTCCCAAAACTGCCCTTCTATTTTCTCCTTCTCTTGCCTCACAGGCTCCAAAGGAGTGAGAGTGCCACTCAACAAAGCTTGGTGGCTCGGAAGCGGGAACTGGGGGGCTGGGGCGGGTGTGTGACGACTCGGAAGTGGGAACTGGGGGACAAGCTCCCTAACAGCAGATGTATATGACTCTGGGATGCTCCTTGTGCTATCGCGTGATTTGGTTGCGGGAATGTGTGCCGTCGGTGGAATCATCAGCTTAGGTAGAGGTGAAGCCACTTTCTCAGTGAGCTTGTCAAGCCCAAGGGCATCAAGTAGGGATATGTGCTGTGGTGACTGAATAACTGGCGCGTGATTTTCTTTGGCATGCCTGGGCGATGGACGAGTAAGTTTGACGTCGGGTACCGGTACATCTGGAATCTCAAGCAGTGAGAACCTTAGTTGCAATTTCGGGGTTCCCTGCTCGTAATGGACGGTAACGCGTTCCTGGGCAGGTTTCTCGGAAAGCTCTCCCAAGCTCGCTGTCTCAATGGACTTCAGCTCTGCGAACTGCTTCATGTTTGGGAGTCCGACATGTGGTTGGGGTTTTGGCGTTGGGAAATATTCAGCAAGGGCTTGGGGAGCACGAGGCGTGGAATGGAAGGCAGTCGCGGTTGGGGATAGTTGGCGAAAGGTGCTGTGCCGAGGGTTGGATATGAAGTTACGCAGGCGGGAGCGCCGGACTTCCTTACGTTTACCCTTGGATAGCTCATCTTGGATCCGGACGAAATCCTCCGCAGAGTCCAAGCTGAAACGTTACTCTGCTGTCAGTGACTCCAAACATTGATGAGAGACTTTACACGCACCCCTTTATCAAGCCTATAATGAGAAAGCCCCTTGCCACGGTTCGCATGATACGACGTGTCATCGCACTGCCAAAGCCAGCTGCAGCAAACCCTATTACCGTTTCGATGGCACCCAACTTCAGTCCAGCCGTAATCCATCCAATCCCTCTGAAAAGATGTGCTTCGTCAGTGGACGTGACCTCTATCCTTCGTTGATCCAGGAGAGCTCTGATGAGACGGTAGAAAGAGAATGAAAAGTTGACGGCTTGATATGCCGTGAGAAGCGCCAATGTGATGCTCGTGAAGAATGTCCAAAGCGTCTGACCCTTCTCGTTAGTGAATCCAGGAATCACGGCAGGGGCTGAGCTGATATTGGTCACACCTGCAAAATCGTTAAGGGTACGGCACCTTGGCCTAGAACGCAGTAGGAACTTACTGTGAGAGATACCAACAAAAGATGCCAGCTCGTTCAGTGTGACAATGCAGGGTATAAAGATGAGAAGTAAAAGTTTGGAGATGGTTTGGAACCGGATAGGGAGGATCGCGATCATCTCCGCACGAGTCATGAGGAAGAGAAATAACATGTAACAAAAAATAGGAACGAAAGAAGTGGCAGCTGCGGATGTATCATCAGTTGAAGATCGAGGTGGAATGTGATGAGGACGCACCCAAGACCGTGTCAAGCACCTTAAAAATGTCTGCGCGATCCCGCGCAGCGGGGAGAATGTGGGATAACATCTCGACGAGAGCCAGCGAAAAGTAGATCCACCCTTCTGCCGCAAGCCAAAGGTGTCGCCTTGAAAGATGAAAGTCAAAACTGTAGCTAAGACTATGTATAGATATGGACTCACCATCCAGGCCCACGGCATGCAAAGACTAGAACGGTAGAAAGTACGACTTCGACCGCCGTAGGGATAATAAGAAAAATAACCTGCAGCTGGGTGAAGGAAGTGCAGCGTAGTATTGAAGCCGTCGAAAGACATAGGGACTCCATGTGTGTCAAGATATGACCAGGTTAATGTCAGTATCTTTGCGAAGGCAAGCCGTGCATCTCCAGCTGCCCTACAGCAGGCTGAACCGGACCACGATGAGTTGACCTAAAGAAAAGAGTGGAATGCAGAGCTAGCTGCCTCGGAACCGCACCACAAGAATAGAAAGGAGGAAGTGAAGAGAAAGACGATGGCGTTGCTGCTCATCAGAACACGGTTGCTATACTCATGACCCTGTCAAGGGTTGTTAGATGTCAACCTTGGTGAGCCGTACACCCACACCGCTACATCATGCGCTATAACTTTGGTGAGTTGGCAGTCTGAAGACTGAAATATGCTGTCCCAAGCCATTTCGTTGGTCACTGGTGTTTAGTGAGAATGTGTAACTTTGTGAGGGGCGACCCTGTATGGTGATGGTTGCTAACTGTTATATTTGTAAATTACATAATTTATTAAATTTCTGCCAAGAGCTTGCTCGCCGAGTTCCCCATGTTCATAAACTTCCCGAACAGGTACTGGGTGCTTGAGTACGATCAAACTTTTCCCCCGCGGCTTGTCATAATAACCCAATGCTTGAGCTCTTACGTGTATTAGGCGAATATGTGTTCACTTTTTTGGGTGTGGGTGAACTGTTCTACCCTTGTTTGATCATCACTAATGACCATGGAACTTTTCGGGCAAGGTGCAGGAAACGACGCAGCACCATAATGTGGCCGAGCGTGCAAAGAAATGTGTGTATTTCTACCCCTCTGAGATATCTCAATTTGTTATTATGCCATATTTTTGGTCATACGAAGTTCTACTATCATTGTCTTTTCACTATCACTCACCGACGCCCAGAAATCTCGAGTGTTGCCCCAAAGCCGTCAGCGTGGCCTGGATACCATTGAACATTGCATTTTTTTTTTCCAATATATAAGCAACAACTCTTGTCTTGCGAACGCCATCTACAGTTGTCACGGCCATACTTTGTTCGTATTATCTCACTTTGACCGGCCACGTTTTTGGTACTGCTTTGACTGCATTATATCTCCATGACTGCGACACTTGTATGCCAGTTCATTCACAGCTTTACAAAGCCTAAACATCACAACTCGTTCTCCTTTCCCAACAAGCACCCACCCTTCCACGCATCTTGAAGTTGTATCTCTCTCAAACTCCTTCTTGGCTACCAGCAATGCACCTGTGAGTATACATTTTACTGGTAATGGCGCCACATCCCTGTCAAATGTCGCTCAGCATAACACCACTATTCCCAAGAACTTTACATATTATCTGCCAGTCATCGTCGCAAGTGTGCGCAGATTGATCGTCGTAAATTGCATCTATCTGGTAATATGGATGATGAGGATAAACCTCTATCTGTTTCTCCTCCGCCGACGTCAGTAATACCACACTCTTTATCTTACCTCTCTGGTCTCTCAGCGTTCAAAGCGAACATACCAATGGAATCTCTCAAATCTACTTATACTACGGGCAATGCCAACACGTCACGAACGGAACCCGACTTTGGACCAACAGCTGACGCCCAGTTCATCGTTGCATCTACCAAAGAGGGATGCATGCCTTCTACAAAAGCGGCTACCTCCGGATCTGCCGTCAGTAACATGCCGTATTCGAGAGGGGCAGCAATACATCCTCAGACACTTGGTATGATAGAGCCTATCGAAGCCTCGTCACAGTCGGTCAACGATAGGTATATCAGGAGAGACTACACTACGAGAGGCTCTTCTTTAGCAGCTTCACCCCACCTGGCCCATCCAGCCTCAGCCTAAAGTAGGGCTTTACAACCCAACTCTCGGGGTTATCCTGTGTACACCAGTCTCCGCGCCATCATCCTCGGGCTCACCAACCTCCAGGAAACCAAATCCAAAGAAACGGAGGGGCGAGGATGTTGACTTTTGACATCAAGTCCGAACAAACACAAAAATATGACCACTGACAGCGTCCTGTAACCGTTGGAATCTGTCGTTACACCCTTATCGTACACCTCAACGGCTGTATCTCTCGATGCTTATGACTATATAAATAAACCCTTGCTTCGCCAGAGCAGTCCCCAACTCTCAGTTGTCGCCCGATCTACCCCACCATGCCTAACATTGGGTACTCCAAAGGAGCCGTCATCATCGCGAGGCCTATGCTGCCCCCTCCCCCCCCGGGCACCTCAACCATCATGTCTACAATCGTCGCTAGTGAAGACCGGGACTCTTGACTTTCTCGGGAAGCACCCCGGCTAATGGATCTCCAGTAGCCGCCTGGCTACTCACTTGTGGATAAATACCCAGCCGTAGGCACATGCATTCATACTGCAACAGCTTCCGTCAGCCCAGACAGCTGTGGTCAACAGTGAGGGTTGGCAGCGGTACAGTCCTTTTTATTAATTTATGATGAGATCTTATACGCGTGTGAATCCTGTGTGAATTTGTCCTTCCGAATAAATTGTGTGTTAGTTTTGCCTCGCAGTTATCGCTCAATTCATGCCATGGTGTACAGTCCTATCGTGGTGATTGGTTTCATGTCTCGCAATTGTTTCATGTCTTCGGAGACAAAAGAAACTGAGTGGAGTAGTATGACCGTAGCGACATGTACAACCGAATTGGAGAGTACTAAGTAGACAGCTCCGGCCGATTACAGTCTTCTCCTGAAGGTATATGAAGAAGCACCCGCCATCCGTCGCGAAATCATCAAGTTCTAGACTTGTGAGTCGATGACTATATCTGGGCGGCACTCGTGATTAGCTCAGGTGGACAAGAGAGACAGGTATTCCTTACAGGCAGACTCCGGCTCTGGAGGCACACCGTAAACTTGTGGAGTCAAAGAAGTTGCTGTGCAGTTTCAGGTAGAAAATATGCATGGGTCCAGTCCGATACTACAGGAGGCGATCTATTCAACCCTCACAAATCATGTAATGCAACGATCCTAAGCCAAAAAATTCAATAATATCAGTCAGCATGCTATACAATTTGTGAAACCGATACGATGAGCACGACAGCGGCGCCCCGGGTTACCTAACCGGGACAAAGCAATTTGCGCAAAGGAAACGGTTCCAGAACGGTATGATTTAGTTTAGCTGCTCCAACTGGCCTCAGGTAGCTCACAATGTATGGCTGGAGACTTTATGGTATACCTGCTATAGTCACTCCATGGTGGACAGCGCGTCAACATTTAGTACGACTTCATGTATGGTCGGGTTAAGACTTGAGACTTGAGTAGAGTCAGGTCGCCGCAAAATGCCGGAAATTATTGTGACTATTTGATAAAAGCTTTATGTAACCTGGTTAAGAACCTTCAATACAAATCGATGGCAGACAACTGCCATGACGGTGGTGAACAGTCTTCCACAATTCTTTCCCAGAGCCAGAGCTAACCGAGAATGCCTACGCCACCGGGACTGGCCATGAGGCAGAACGGTCGTCTGAGCTTTACTCGGTTCCTGACTCAGCTTCATGGCAACTTGAAGGAGGAACCATTCTTAATATATATGGACGAGCCAGACAGGAAATGTAGGCACAATATTTCAGTCACCCACCCAATGTCGCGTTGCTCCAGGTATACTGCTATTATCTTCGACCTCGGAGACGTATTATTCAAATGGTCGTCAGAAACAAAAACTAGCATCTCATCTCATACTCTTCGTGCCATTCTTGGATCACCTATTTGGTTTGACTATGAGCGAGGTCGCCTTTCAGAAGACGACTGCTATGCTGCAGTTGGGGGGGAATTTGCCCTTGACCCTGAGGAAATTCGAAGAGCTTTTCAGCAAGCACGCGATTCTTTGCATGCTGACCACAAGCTCATTTCGCTCATACGAGAGTTGAAGGCTTGGTCAAAAGGCGATCTTAGGGTATTTGCAATGTCTAACATTTCCCCACCAGACTATGAGATTCTTCGGACTAAACCCGCGGACTGGTCGGTATTCGATGAAGTTTTTACTTCGGGCGCTGCAGGGGAGCGCAAACCAAATCTCGGTTTCTTCAAACAAGTCTTGGCGGCTACTGGTGTCAACCCTTACCACACCATCTTTGTCGATGACCGACTGGAGAATGTCCTATCAGCTCGCTCGTTGGGCTTACACGGAATCATCTTCGGAAACCCGGATGTTGTTGGTCGCTCTCTGCGGAATCTTATAGGTGATCCTGTGACGCGAGGTCGTAGTTTTTTGGCTCGGAATACGGGACATCTCGTGTCAGTAACAGATAGCACTGAACAACACGAGGCAATTGAAATACGGGAGAATTTTGCTCAGCTTCTGATCCTGGAGGCTACAAGCGATCGGTGATTTTTATAACCTCTCCTAACATGATGTATACTCATGCAGTAAAACGCCAACATCAGCACCCTCGTTGACCTGGTAGAACACCCCAGAACATGGAATTTCTTTCAAGGTATGCCTGTCCCCTGGTACCACCTGGGAACTGCATCCATTGAACCTTACCACAGGAAAGGGGCAACTTACAACGGAGAAATTCCCCTTTGATCTTGACACGACGTCCCTGGCCCTTACCGTCCTCCCCCAGGAACAAGGACTTGCATATTCTATCATAGCCGAGATGCTTGAGTATGTGGATCCAGATGGCATTATTCAGGTAACAGAACGTTTTCCTTTTTTTTAGACTGCCCTAACTCCTGACAACAGACATATTTCGATCATCGACGACCCCGCTTTGATCCCGTAGTCTGTGTTAATGCCCTGAGCTTCTTTTACACCTACGGACGTGGAAACGAACTCAAGAGGACCTTACAATGGGTTCAAGAGGTGCTTCGCAATCGTGCCTACTTGGAGGGCACCAGATATTATGAAACTCCCGAATGTTTCCTCTTCTTCACCAGTCGTTTGCTTGCATGCTCCGATGATCAAACCCTTCATGCGATGCTATATCCCCTTCTCAAAGAGAGAGTACAGGAGAGGATCGGTGCTGAAGGCGATGCCCTCGCGCTTGCAATGCGCATCCTCGTTACAAATTTTGTAGGGATCACAAACATAGTTGACCTACGCGCCCTTCTTCCACTCCAATGTGAGGACGGTGGTTGGGAGATTGGTTGGATGTACAAGTACGGATCCTCGGGCATTCGAATTGGCAATCGTGGCCTCACCACCGCCCTTGCCATCAAGGCTATCGAAGCCATTAGTAGTCTTTCCATCATTACTCCCAGCCAGCCTTCGCCATCTACCACCGTTGCCGCATCCCCACTTTCGCCAAAAGTACAGCCTGTTGCTACCAGCGTTTTCCCCCGTCGATTCAGAAACTCGTTGCAGTGGGTCTGGCATAGCGGGAAAAAATAGGAAACTAATTGAAGTATGAACAACGCGCACCTTTAGAATTAGAATCATAGGAATACTTGACATAGATCAGGATTTAGTGCCACGGTTATGAGAATGAGAGATCTGGGACGGGAAGTGCCAACAGGGTCTCTAAGTTTTGGGGGTACTACGGCCTCATGGAAGTACGTGAAGAGGTGATTATTTGTTCTGAACGCTCTTTTTTTCAATTGTTGCAGTCGTTGCTGGATTCCAGATTTAAATTTACTTGTCCACAACTGGCAAGTCCAAACCCTGGCTGCGACGGCCCGAGAGCCCGGGCCGATATTTGGGACGCCCAGTGGATGAGAGTATATGCCATCGTGAAGTGCGTTGAGACTCTCTGCCCCCAATGCCAGGACAAACATGGGAGCTATATTGAGTGGCGAGGTAAACACCCAAAAAGCTAGGACTCGGCGGCGTAATGTCTGGTATTGTTAAACAATTAAATATTCAATATTGCCGGGATGCAGGCCCGGTCCAATACAGCAGACTTGGATGTGATCCTAACGTGACCATAGTTGAAGATAGTCCCGTGGATCGCATAACGTAACGAATGACTGGCCAAGCTATTTCCATTGAAAACACGCGTGAGTGAAGATCCATGTGCATGACCAGGTCAAGAGCCCAAGGTTATCCAAGTTGTCGCAAACTGCCGACAGCTTTATATAGGGTCGAAAGTATGCCTCCGACACTGACGGAACGAAGTCGTCGCGTGGAATCAAGTCACCGAACGGACAACGGTCATTCAGAGTTCTTCCGTAGATGTGACGAAGAATAACTTCAGCAAATGCGGGTTTAAGAATTATTGTCACCGATACTTCGCCTAATGACCTAGCCGAAGGAACCCAAACGATGATCAGGTCCAAATGAGATCCACAATTGCCGAACTCTTCAACTTTTGTAGTTGGTTTTGCATAATGATATCAAATAAAAAGAAAAAAAGGGTGAGGTTATGTCCCATTTTTCTTGAATCGCCAGCACCTGCGACGAAACTTTCATCCATCGACATTACGTATGTAGAACAGAGCATAATGAAGCTTCGGACTTAATCGCCCGTCACCAGTGACTCTTCACAGTAGAGGTAACTTCTCGCCGGCTGCTCATGGATCCATTTACATCGAAGATGGAGCTCCACAAGGCCCTTCCAGACCAGGAAAGAAATAAACAAACATGATACCCACAATGAACACAACAGAACATTAGTCGGAATGGTCGAAGATGCGCTGACCGTGGCAAGGGATGCAATATGTAAGTGCAATTAGGACCCGTTGATCCAGATCAACCTTTATTCGATTCCAGTAGTTGTTGGAATGTAATAAATGCGAGTCCACCCATCGTACCGATAAGTCATGGTTGCGGCTTCACCGTAAGCTGGCATGATTGGAAGAGTCCACAAAAAGTTGGTTATGCGATGTAGGCCCTTGGTACCCTAAAACGAAAGGAGAGGCAATATCGGTAGGCCATGAGGTGGTATTAGATTAAGACTAGTTTATCCACTGTTGATGGGTGAGGCTTATCACCTGGAAAAGGTCAAAATGACTTACATCGTTAACAGGTAAAACATCGGAATAAAGTATATACAGTTGTTCGAGGTAAAGAGTGCGGGTGATAGATTGCTACAATGCGAGGGAAGAAGATTATATGGAGAAGTATGTCATGCCGAAATATTTGTGGCATCTGACCAAGGCTGAGTGGGATATACGGGGAGGCATGATCAACGGTCGCGGACGAAGTGAGTTAATGACTCCCTGTCATCGTCTCGTGATAAAGGACCTGCTTGAAACGGCGAGTCCATGAATCTTCGAGATGGCGGATGCATTTGGGTTGCAGAACTGGGCTGTTTACTGGATGATGCGGAAGGATCAATATACATCTCCGATGGAGTTCCTGTGACTGGTGGTGGTGGATTCGGTGTTGTGGGGTTATCCCGGAAGAGAGGCCCGCTGGGTCGTCGGGATCCTGAGATCCGAGGCGCAGACGCTGCCCCAGCACGAGCGTCTGCGCGTGGCAGTTTTTTGACTGCAAGTCTGGATGGAATGGTGTAGTGATTGACGCGAGTGAAAAAGGTGAGGTTTTCGCCGCCGTTGATATCGGAGACTTATCACCCTGAGGCGGCCTTGTAGAGGAAGGGGATCTCGTTTGAGCAGGTGACGTAGCCGTTATACTTTGATGGTGGCGAGATTGGGTCTGGATATCCTCAGGTTTGATGAACCGTTGTGTGCCCTGAGAGTGTGTATTAACATGGAAAGATTGTGATGGAGTCATCAATGGTTGATATCCAATTGGCCCTGTTCCAGTGAATGGCGGCACAGCCTCTCCGTGTGTCCCTGGAATGACAGGCGGAACACCCATTTGGTAGTAGGGGGGTACGTGCATTGCAGCATGTAAACGTTGTACCTGTTCAAAAAGCTCATCATACTGTCCCTTGAGTTCGTCAAACTCGGCTCGAGTGACATATCTTTCCCTACAAAACAAGGCTACACGTCAGTGATACGAATCCACGATTGGGAGGGAAGTTACATACACCGGCTCGACGATATGCCACTGACATCTAGACTGCTCTCCTCGGCGTATACATGGCGAACAGGGTTGTATCCTAGAGTGGGATAAGGTTTTGTCAGTTTTGGTGAATGTTCATGGTCAGAGGTCACGAAACCTGTCGCATTTTATCTTTCGCCTCTTGCATTCTGAAACCGCCACGGTTCCGTGACAGGTATCGAAAGGACAGAGTGTTTGAAGGGAATATGCAACGTCGCGACGATACAGAGTGTGATTTTAACGGAACACGAGAAATCAGTGACGGCATTGCGTGCAAGGGCACCAATTTCTTACCAGTACAACTCAAGGCCTGCCTGCGCCTTTTCTTCTTGGGCGGTCCTCGTGATTGGTCCATTTCATCTGCTTCAGAATCGATAGAAAACATTTCAGACGTTCTTCGCGCGCCAAGAAGTGAGCTTTCTGGCGGCCCAGGGTTGGACGCGATTTGCGAAGGGACTGGATACATGTAGCTGGGACCCTCTCCTGAGGAGTGCTGCTGTGATAGACCAGAGTTCGAAAGCAGATACGGATGCAACTGGCGTATGGACGGCAGAGAGGGTTGCGAGTTGTAAGTCGGCTGAGTGGGATCTGCACTGGAGGAAGCCATTCCACTCCGCACAGAGGCTCTAGCACTAGGAGCAGCACTACTGAGTTGTCTGAGAGGATCCATCAGAGGCCGTAATGGCAGTCTCAAGCTGCAGGCAAAGAAACTAAAAGGTAGAAGGACATCAGAAGTGCATGGCTTACGGTAGGCACATGGTTTGTTCTTAAGGACATACCAAAGTCACCCCCGCCTAAAAAGGTACCATCTCAAAGAAGAATAGTGAGTTTCGCTCTGGCATTTTGTGGCACCGCCAGAGATTCCCATAACGATGAATTAGGGCTTTTCCGAAATGGTAATCAGTATATGTAACATCAGCCTTCTTAACATAAGTACAAGCCAGGGCCCGTCCGTGACGGGGATACGGCGCGAGGTCACAGCGCGGATAGATCTACTTGGAAATATTATATTAGATCAGGAATAAAATGACCCATCGATATTTATCCTGATTAACGCACCTGCATGAGATAGTTGTGTTGACACACATCCCATGAGCAGTCTCATGAGAGACCCATCTGATCAAGAACTCGAGATTGGCAAGAGAAGCGCAATATATGTTCAAGTTTCTCCTTGTCGTCACTCGTTAACCCTTCAGGTGAAAAGCCAAAAATAAAGTTTTTGCTTCGTTCCACGGCTGAAAGCGGCATGAGATCCGTTATGTCCGGTATCGAAGACCTGATCTGGCGACTGCTACAAACCTCCACAAACCTCGATCGATACCAAGCACTACTAGTAAAGGGTCCCGCTCTTAAGTGGTGCCCTCGGAAGACGAATAACTTTTCGCATCTCGAAGATGTAAACGTGAGCCATTAATTGCCATGAAATTACTTGTTATCATGACGATGCACTCTTGTCTGCGTGACAAGGAGGTCTTGAAAGCTAAACGCTGATCGCGGCCATGAACCCGATCGAGTCCTATTATAACCATGTGTCATGGACAAGATGGACTCGCTGTGCATTAAACGCATCTTCGACAGTTGCTGTTCGCCATTTGTTGCACTAAACTCGTTTTATTCCTACGTGCTTGCGATTGCCGAACATGCTGGATTAGGTATGGTCGTTGTTCGTGTCGGGGCACTTCATGGATGCACTGAACGAGAAACACGCAACGTCAACGTTTCCTCAGCGTTGCACTAATGCATTTGATACCCCGGAAATTCTGTCATATTGAGGTAATAATCTCCACAAGTTGTAGTTATTCCTTAGATCCTCTTAACACCGTCATAGGGTTATGTTGAGAAAAAACTCACCTGACACTGACGTGTCGGGTGACGCTTTGGCGACCCTCCCACTCATGTTCCTGTAACAACCCTGTTGAATGAATTCAACGTGTGGGTCGTGTCTATATACCATGAGCGAATAGGGTGCAGTTTGTTCTAGTAGTTCTCATATTGCTGTCAATACTGCGGGCAATGCCGATTATAACTGCTCTTACGACTTACAGTTGCTAGCGTCTTCGATGCTGGCCCACTCGGGTCACACTTTGACCATCTATGAAGAGAATGGTGTCAGTGGAAGCCTGTCGATGTCAGACCTAGATCGATTTCTCGTGGCCAACTAGTCATCAGCTGAATGAATACAACGGTCGTAAAATATTTCGATGCAGTTTGCATATGATATCCCAATTAAGATACTCCTCAGACCGAATTCCATTGACCTTAGGAGAAGATAGGATCCTAGGATAACAAAGCCGACTAGTACTCGAAAAAGCCCTCCAAAGATCAACTGATCGGATTTAGGTGAAACGCTTTTCAATCTCCGAATACATCAAAAAATTCATGGGGGTTTGTGGACACACTGCGTTGATCAAGAGATCCTTTCAATCCTACACTCCCAACACCAAGGTCATTCTGAAGTCTGCAATGATATCATACAATGGTTTCTCCAATTGCCTACACAGTCCCCCATATCACCATCCCGATTACTGTCTCTTTGTTCCTCTACTTATTAAATGTCGCGGAGTATCTCTTCTCGTTGATCAGTAATGCTGGACTCGTTGGTTCCATGGCAGTCGGGGTGATCTTCGGTCCAGCAGCATCCAATATACTCCCCGATCATGTCCAAAATACCTTCATCATACTTGGTTACATCGGCCTAATACTTATCGTATTTGAAGCTGGGCTATCGACTGACATTTCTCTCCTCTACTCCAACATCCTACTATCATCCATCGTGGCAATCTCGGGAGTCAGCCTTCCAATAGCATTTTCCCTTTTACTGCTTCCCGTTTGTTATGGGTATACTCTCCTACAAGGGTTTGGGGCAGGTGCGGCTCTTTGTTCCACATCCCTGGGAACAACACTCGCTCTACTTAACCCCGAACTGAGACAAACAAGGACGGGCGCAATTCTGTTGAGTGCGGCGCTCTTGGACGATATTATTGGCCTCATTTTTGCTGCCATTATACCAAAACTTTCCGAACACGAAGGATCAAAAGCATCCGGTGTTCAATGGCATACCATTGCCCGTCCTATTCTGGTTTCGTTGGCTTTCGGTGTCGGAACATTTTTAGGGGCGTTATCTGCTCGAAACCTGTATGCAGTTTTGCCGTCTCCTTGGAGGAGTACTCTTCATACTGGTCATGCGCAGGTGTTCCTGATTGTATCCACACTATCTGGTTTCATTGCAAGTTCTCGGTATGCCGGAACATCCGAACTCTTCGGTGCATACCTTACTGGCACATTTCTAGCCTACGTTTTTCAACCCCAGATTCACTCAACCGCAAACTTGATAATTCCCTACGATTTTCATACTCCCACATCAGCCTTCACGATCTACTTCCTTCCACTCCTTCATCGTCTTTTCTCTCCCGTTTTCTTCGCGTCCATCGGTGCTACTCTTCCAATCCGATCCCTCGGCTCTACGAACGGTTCAAGGCGGGTTGTTTGGCGGGGTATAGTCTATTCGCTGCTTATGATTGTAGCCAAGGCGTCCGTGGGGGTGTGGATACTCATTTGGCCAGATCCTCAGTCCGGTCAGGGGTGGTGTACTACCAGACCTCATAAAAAGCAAACCACTCCATCTAGTGAAGTACAGGACTCTATTCCACCTCCAGTGACAGGTGACGGGGGTATCATGGTAATAACTCGTCCACGTTCCGCTGCGCTGACAGGGTTGGCAATGGTTGCCCGCGGAGAGATTGCTTTGATCGTTGCACAACTTGCGCGACCATTACTCGCTGGGGACATGACCTTACATCCAGAAGACACGTCGGAGCCATTCGCGGTCGTAATATGGGCTATCCTACTCTCAACCATTGGTGGCGCACTTGGGGTCGGATTATTGTTGCGAAGTTGGGAAAAGCGTACTTAGACTCTGAGGCTTGAGGTTTTACATTGCCATTGTAAAACTTCAGGAACGTTATGTAGTTTTTCCATTTAAACTTCAAAGTGTCAGCGTCATGGGGTGTCGAACATCAGTTGCCGCAGCCCACGGATAAATCATCTGTATCAAATTTCCCTATTTAATTTCGTCCCAGATGCATGGTGAAACAAGCAAGGGCTGACGGGCCGAGTCGTCAGGCCTGAACAAGTCTCTTTCGGCACCCAAAGGCCTGGAATACCTCCTTTCGATTAAGCACCCTGCATACTATATCAACGAAGTTTGGTTATTGTCCTAGCCAGGCTGGGTCTGAATTGGAATTTACTGTTCGGGACGTTCTGGCGATTTCGTCTCTAGTTTACAAGTGGATTGCTACAATGTAACTTGAGAATATTAGGGTAAGACCTTTGAGGCAAACAGCTGAACACCGCCCAGACCTGGATTACACCTTCAGCTTCCGCGTGTCGACAGCCGTCTGGAGATATCCTGTGAGTTGACCGAAAACCCTGAAGAACATGCCTAGGTGTTAATCAGTTGAGACAACTCGTGTCGCTTTGTCGGATCTTAAATTGACACCGGCTGCGACACCCTCATGATATCGATGGGGATTACGACGTGTGGTCATTGTCGAGGCAAGGCAAATGACAGGTAAATCTTTGTCTCAGCCACCCACGTGGTCTCCTGCTGAATTACAGCCTATCACCACTTATCCACTTCACCCAATCTCGATCTTGTTACTAGAAAAGGATTACGAAGCTACTCTCCTCATCCTTAATCCGATAACCAATCTAAAAGGCTCTTCTAGGATGGAATGTGTTTGTAACTTTGCTAAAGTCTGGACGTGATATCTCACAAGAATAGCCTACGTGACCACGCTGTTCAGTTGACCGCCGAGGATCATGGAGGTTTTTGGACAGCGTTGAATCAGTTTAAGTGTGGCATTCTCGGTGGAGTTGGTATTACATATTGATGATTGCTGATAAGTTTCGGTGAGGGTGGGACACTTGGTCCCACTTGGTCCCACTTAAGCCGAATTGATCATCGTTTTCGAGATAATTTAATAATTTCTTGCATCTTCACACTGAAGGAATACAAGTCATGCTAGCCTTAAGGTAAATAGCTCGAAGTTCACTCCAATGAATGGCTAGCAAGTGGTAGTAGCCTATGCCGCCGCTGAGATCCAACTTAAACCCTTAAACCTTATCTTATCAGCCACATGGAGTAAGCATAAAAAGTGGATTACTGGGGAGATATCTCCACTAACCCTCAGACTCTTGTCTTTGATTATATGAATCTCAATCTTTGTCTGTACTTGACGCAGATTCTTTGTGTGGCCTAGACAAGCAATGGGGCCACACACACAGGCTCACCGAAGCACATAGACAGGCACCCTTCTTACCCGCGATCCTATTTAGATTCTAAGAAGCAGTTCTCATCAATCCCTGCATGCCAAGATTGTAAATTAAGAGCTTCGGACAGGCTAGAAGCTTTTGTAGCCCGGCCCTGGCCCTTTTCGATCCGGACTAATCTCCTGATAGAATATTAAAAAATTACTGAACATCAATGGTAGTTTGCAGATTAGCACGGGATGTCTAGGGTGCCGAAGAGCGAGAAAACAGTGCTGAGGGCATGTTGTTATTGCTCGTCGAGTTTCAGATCCGAAGAGCAAAAAACGGTGCTGGGGAGAGGGGGAGAGGGGAAGTGCCACATAATTTGAGGGTTGATACAGACATGCTGGGCTATCATTTAAATAACGCCATTCTGGTTTTTGGGGTGGGTTTGTTACGCAGCAACCGTTCGGCTGCATTACTCTATTAGTGTTGTAGCTTGAATAAGTTCCTGTGTGACAGCCTGTCAGCCAGGACGAGTACGGGGGTGAGCACATTCGATAGCAGAATGACAGAAGAAATGGCAGTGCATCCACAAGTATACACATCTACATGGCGTCAAATTCCGATGAAAGAACGGGTGTTTGTGCCTAGAATTCGGTGTGGTTGATTATGCTCATAAATATACACCCGTTATGTGCTTACAACTTTACTCAAGCCACGAGCTTTTCCTCGACATTGGCCTTATCAAGAGGTGCTATGAGGTATAAGCCATGAAATAAACAAAGAAGCGATGAAGAGCGCAGTACCTTAATACTGTCCACATACATATCTGCGACAACCCAATGTTCTCCGTTCATGCTCTTGTGGGTCGCAAAATCTTTCGTCATAACCCATCTTTGTGGATGACCTCGGTGCATGCGCCCTCCAGACCGTAGCACTATGCTCAGAGAGCGGTCAATGACGGTCATGGTGAAGGGGTCCGCGAGTCCAGGCGCAAATAGAAGCAACAGGGTTCGTTAATGTCTCGTTTCCTTTCTGCCACTCCCCACAATGCGTTGTAACAGTGCCTGTATGCAAATGGTTCAATCGTAGGCGACAATCGATAAAGACAGAATAACATACGTACCACGAGTGGCCTCACTCCCAATAATACGGTCGTCAGGAGTAATTCACTCCCTCATCATGATAACCAGACTGCCGAAACCATGCATCGGCATAGCACTTCTGGATGTCACTGACGGAAACTATCGCAGGAATCAAGAATGAAATTTAATTACGAAATGCAAGTAGCCCATACCAACAACATCTCCTTCGCGAGCGCCGTTTTGAATGGCGAGTCGGCGGGGCCAGTAATTGACTAACAAAAAATTCAGTGCACGCATCAACGTTGATAAAAGACTAACTTCGTCCGTATTGTACATGTTCATTGCTACGCCTTTGCCCTTAGGGTTGTACATGTTCACCGTCATTGCAGGAGACACATCCGGCGCTTAAACTAATTGAAGCTTACCAGGTCCAGGTACGATGAAGACAGTTGTCCAATACCGATAACCAAATACGTGACGCCCAATTATAATCGGATTCACCCAGCCAGGAATCCGCTCCAACACAATTGATTCACGAAACAGTTCCCAGTATATTTAGTTCTGAGGACAATTGAGCTTACATATAGTTGGAGTATAGGGTATCACACGCACGGAAGTTCGTTAGGACACCCCCAGATTTCTTTGAGCTAGAACTTCCCATCTACCTTACTTTATCCAGTGCATTAATGGTACATTTGATACCGACAGTCCGCTCCGGTATTGCATCCGCTGCATCGATGATGGCTCAGTCATTTTTCTGGAAGGATAACCTTGACGGACGAAGTCACCATGGTGAACTGAGAACAGAGGTTATCCCTATCTTCCAAACCGAGGTCGAAATCTCGAGATCGACTTCAAGTTGATGTTGAGCTGAGAAACTGTTCGAGCAGCTGTAAACAGGAAAAGTAAGAGAATACCTCATCTCTGATCTTCCGGATGATACGCGTCAGTTCACCTCTATTGAGTTCCACGACAGGACTTTGCACCACAATTTTTTGGCGCCGCCTCTGTAAGTGCAAGAAGTTCCGTCATTCATGGAGAGCACAATTATTGGTACCTGCAGAAAGGACTTACGCAATCTGGAATTGAATATCTGAGAAGGCGCAAATCGTCGTGTAGTGGTCGCCAGGCCCAGTTGTCAACTCTACTTGAAAAAGGACGGGTTTGGGTCGTCCGCATTACTGTTACTACTTCGGGTGAAATTGTGAAACAGAAAGAAGTGTTGGGAAATAAACACTATAATGACAGTTATATCTCCTGAATGGATTTATGGATTATGATGAGCGCTTGTCAAGATGTCCTTCAGTGTACCTCTTCTATGTAGTGCACTCAGCACATGGGTTCACTGTTATTGAGTGTACTAGCCACTGATTTGTGGCATGAGGTTGCAATGCAAACGGATTTTTAAGTAAGCGAGTTGATGCTAATTGTCATCCATATTTTGTTTGGACTTCCAAATTCAAACAACTAGGTCTAACCCTCCATGACCAGTGGTATGCTATGTAAAAAGTTTGAGGTATGCAATTAATCTTCATTGACCTCTCTACGTTGGGGAGGCCAGTCGTGACACCAGATTCAGCAAGGAATGATCTTAGTTGTGTTCTAACTTCAAAGTCCAGCTGAATCTAGATCTGCGTACTAGAGTCTCCACAGCACGTCACGGAGCTTGAGATTTTATAGAGCTCAAAAACGAAGGATTCATTGCTTTCAATAGAAAATTTTAGATGGATGTAAAGTAAGTAGTCTGGTACAACTCGTACATCACCGTGACTAGTTGTCATGCCTCCCAACTACAGATTTGAAGTGTGATCTTTGGGTCGTGTTCCAGATTACAAGGGAGGGCAAGAAGAAACCCTCTAAACCTATATGTCGTTAAGCTTTTCTAATTCCGGAGGTTCGCTTGTACGGCCCCCCTCCACGTTCCTTGGCACCAGAACGCAGACAGCTGTTTGATGGCTTGGTACTACAGAGGTTTGATGAGGGGTTAATACGCGAAGAGGTACTGAATTCGAGACGACCCTGCTAGACTTTGTTCGTACATTCGCAGTGCGGGTAATGATGAGGTCGAAAGCGATACCAGCAATACCAACCTCCTATCAAAAATAAGTCAGGAAGAGGAGAGGAAGGAGCGGATCGAACTTACAGCACTGGAAGCAATGTATAGCGAGTTATGTTTAGAAGTGTAGGTTGCAAATGTTACGAACGCCGCGATGGTGTACATGAGGCCGGATTCAATAACCACATACATGACGTCTTTCATCCTGTTGTATCTTCTAGAACTGGTGCTATAGTAGACGAATCGGTCGTGGTTGTGGGCAGCTTTCCATATGGGCCAGACGAGAAGCGCTGAGGAAGGATATGTGGGTAATATAACGGGATTTGATATAGGTACGGCTTACTTGTGGTTATTATATTGAGGGATACGGTTGACGCCCAGAAAGCGACGCCGAAGGGGTGCAGCTTGCTTGCACTGATGAGGGCACTTGAATTAGAGGTGATCTCATAATAAACCAAGAATATCGAGCATATGGTCCCACCAATCCATAATATAACGGATGGTATAATTACTGGCCAAAAGCGGTGGTAAATGATCCAGCAGCGATATATCTTAACAGACGAATTGAGTCCAAAATGTGCAGTAACACGATTAATCAATGAACTGACCAGCATCGCATCTCCTACAGTTGTTTGAGTAAGCAAATCTGCAGACTGGGGTATATCGATAATGAATAAGTTTAGACGAGAAAAATGATGATCTTAGTACCTTTAGAACCACCGCCCAGTTTGATAGCTCCATGAAAGTTGCCATGCCCTCGCCCTGAGGTAAGAGAATGAAGGCCCGCCAGACAATATAGTAGCTCGTTACACTTCCAAGGATAACGTTCACAAACATGATGAGAGTAACAGCAACCAACGCCTTGTTGAGTTCGTTTATCCTCTTCAGTCTTGCGCCATCCCAGAAAAGAGCCTGAAGTGTATGTGTGAAGGTGACGAGATACAAACCGAGGATAATACTTTCGACGAACAGGCCTGCGAGCCTGCCCTCAGCGACGGTGAAGGAACTCATCATGGGAAGCAGATTGTTGAGCACGCATACCTTTTATCGCGGGTCATCGTATGCTATTATTGTAGCGGCAAGCTTGGCCAAACTGCGGCAACGAAAAGAAGCCAGTGACCCGTTGTACTGATCATCAGGGAAGAAGCACTTTAGGATGTTTATAGGACACTCATATCCTGTTCGGCTATGTTCGCACACCATTTGGAGTTACACCTTTGAATTCCCATCAGTACTGAGTAAAGGCAACCATACTACTCGGTGTTTACAATTTTGAGTTGTCCTGCTTACTGGTTAAAACCAATCCGTTCATCAGACTTTCATATCGGCTATTCTCCAGGAGTAATTTCACTCTAGCGAAAATCCAGCCGAAATTTTGCCCTACATAAATTGGGCTCGATAACGGCCCTGTGGTGGCGGGCGGATGAATACTCCACAATTCAGGTCTCGGAGGATGCCGAGTGTATCCACTGAACAACCAATGTTGCAACAAATGAAGAAAATCAAAGTCAGCTTGATAATTTTGGCCTTTGATACTCTGTGTATATATGGTTAGCACTGCGAGTGATGCTGCAGTCGCGGCCCTAGATCGGCAGCTCTCCTTCACACATCCATGAACCCCGTTAATTTCGCGATGTCAACGTCCAAAGCGATTTATTCAGTATCATCGTTCTCAATACACAATACGTTGGACTGGTCAAAAACGATCAACAGCATTGCTTGTACATGGGAACATTGGGCTCACATTCGAGATATTATGGTATCATTCCTTCCAAATATATTCTGCGGCCTGGACAAGAAGTTGAAGCTTCTTGCGCTGATCCTATACCTCACCAGTGAACTTCAATGTGTAATGAAACATGGAGCGAAGGAATCACTTCTTCTGTAACCGGATTTCCTTGCCACACAGAAGCAAAGCCGCACTGGGTACTAATGCAAAGCCTTTGAGCAACCCTTGTGAGTGGATATCCTACTAGGATGGGGAAAAAACACACTGGTCCAAGGCCTCTTTTCTTGTTCGCCTTGAATCTCCCTCACAAATGGCATCGACGGCTTGATTAACACGATCTTGAAGGTCCGTGACAAGCTCGAGCTATGCAAGTCATAAGTACCGGAGGTTCTTTCACTGATTTCTTTGAATTTACCCACCTCTGCTACCTTCGTCGTGACGAGGCCAAGGACCGCAATTTTGTTTCGCGGAAAGTGTCCTAGAGGCGAGAAATCGCCAGCGCGAGTGTGGTCATCGTACTCCAACTATATATGGCTTCAGTATAACAGTCAGGAATCCAAGATAGAACAGCCAGTACATAGAATGCGTCAACATCAAGATCATTGAATAGCTTACGCGCCACCCGGGAGTAGCTGCCTTCAGCAAAGTGGGCACCCTAACAAATACTGAGTGGGCATAGCAAGACAAAATGTGAAGAAAAGTGCCTTAAAATTACCACGACACATGTGAACACTTATCGTCAAATCGGCAGGTCGACCCGTAGTGTACATGTTCATAGCCCTGATATAGGAGTCCAGCGTATCCTCATAGTTGACGCCAGCCTTTTCCATGCCTGTAATCATGCCTGCGTCGCAAAGGTAACAGAAACTGGGATTGTCGATTTGAATGTGCCCTGTTCAATCACTCAGCTGTGGTGGTGCCTAAGTGATCATGGATGACTGACGACAACCAGCCTCGTACAGCTCCCTAATCTCTGAGCGATAGGCTACAGCTAGGTCTTCGAAGTACTCGTCTGACCTCGAGAGGACGTTTTCAGACTGTGAGGTCGTAATCAATGGGAAAACACACCATCATTTTTGTAGACGGAGAGATCATATGTCATCTTTGATCCATGACGTTGGTGGATCCAGGTAGAGGCACAAATTGTCATCTTGAGGTTTTCCACATCCTGTGGATGAGTGAGACGAGAGGAAGCGATAACAGTATAGAGTATTAAACAAACCTTCGGGTCTACACAACTTTTCAAATAATTGAAGTCCTTCACATAGAAAGACTCTGTCCGTTCTATCTTCCCCTATGCATATATCAAGATATGATCGTACTTACACTTTACTATATGACGTACGGTGCAGTAGAATGACGGATATTCTTTCCAAAGTCCCTTGGCAATTGCGATCGCAATGTTGGGGACATACGGCTGCGAGACGATAAGTATGAGCGATCCTATGCGGATGTCAACTTGCGAGAATTTACGAGAAATTCCTCAATCGGTCCTTTAACTCTGTGAGGAACCGCCTACAGGTTGAAAGCATGGTGCAAGCGTACTGGGCGCCACCTTCATTCCACTTCCGAGTTTGTTGAAAACTCCGTCGTAGAAGATCTCCCTAAATTAGATTTCGTTAGTCGACTTTGTGCGCATTGCAGCGGTTTCTCACCTTCGGAACTCGCCATCTGAAACTGACTTGATCCCAATCGCCTGCTGCAGTTTGACGATATTCTTGATGGCTTCATCTTCGGTCTGTTGTAGATCTTTTTGTGTGCACTGCCCCTGCTCAAAGAGAATCCGCTTCTCATAAAGTACAGCGGGACGAATGAAGGATCCAACGTGCTCAGCGCGAAAGGGAGGCCGGACGCGAGGCATGATACTGTCAGTGGATGAGGGAGGGTTATTCGGAACTAGAGTCAAGGACGTGGTTCACTGCTATCTCGAACGAAGAGAAGCTCTTATTCACGGGGAGTGAGAAAGATATAGAAGCCCTTCATCAAGTTCATGTAAGCGTAAGCAAAGCGCGTCACGGTTGCAACCATTGACCAAATGGAGAGAACTCTTGCAAGGGTGATTCGCCGGCGATATCGGGTTCAATGTGAGGCCATCCAACATAGTTTGCAAGAGCCAGGGGTGAGCGTAACTCATGCCAACATTTTGTTAATGAACAGGACTCAAAAGAAAGAGAAAAGAAATTCTCACGGTCAACTTTACAGAGTTTGGCGGGTACAAACCGTTCCTCATTCCTCCTTCCATCAGCACTTCAACGTCAAAATTTTTACTTCTGAGCTTAGGCGTGAACGCCTTCGGTAAACGGTTATTTCCGCGACGTGAGTGACAATCGTCCTGTAATCAGCGAGCATGCAATATTAATTACTGAACATTGAACAGCTACCATATAAACCTTTGGTACTCGGTCGCTATGAATACCGAGGTCGATTCAAATCCTTTCTTTGATTGGCACGACGAAGTTTTCGGTGACCATCGGCTCATAGGACGCGGCACTAAATAGGACAAGTGTGACGTTGGCAGGCAGGTGACCCAGGCGTCAACCACGTCTCGTTAAAAACATGCTCGCAAAGCACTTTTGACGAACCCCGAGTGGTGGAAGCACAACGATCTATCATGTTTCTATGATTGATCACACGACTGCCAGTTGCATTCGGAAGCCGACTGCACATAACAGTCAGAGGCGTACTCGGCGGGAAACGCAGCAATCTTGGCTCCTCATTCTCATGAGCCAATCCTTCTCCGTCGCTGAGGCACGACTAGCAGGGCTTATCGTCGAAAGCGTCATACTCGGATTATATCTGATTACCTTTTCACATACCTTACGGTCTTTACTCCACACGGGAACAAGATGGAGACGATTTCAAGAAATTAATACCCCTCTGATCCTCGTTGCACTACTCATGTTTACAAACGTCATCCTTGGATTTTCGATGACTGTACAAATCGTGTGGCGTGCTTTTATTCGCGAGCCAGACCGTACTCAATCTGTCCTTGGTGATCTCACAAACTGGGCATTTGTTTTGAAGGTATTTGGAAAGTTTCAGTCTGTACGTGTCTGTCATAATCGAGGTTTCTGTACACTTAGTCCACCACTCTACTCAGTCAGACAACGATTGGAGATGCTATGCTGGTGAGTTCGTAGTTGACCTTTGGAATCGCGATCAATCGACATTAATGGTTGGTTTGAAAGATATATCGGTGTTGGGTTGTATACAACCGTTCTTGGCTGGCAATCACGATTTCGTTCTTAATATGGCTCGGCGGGACAGTTTGTTCGGTCTTTCTGATATACTACCAAGCAACACACAACCCAAACGCACTTATAAGTGCTGCTAAGTTGCTTCCATTCGGTATCGCGTTTTGGGCGTTGACAGTGGCATTGAATATCATCACTACTAGTGTGTTGACCGCTGTGTTCCGTATGCCCTTGAGCTGACAATCGATTCCCTTAAGCTCTCCTCGTCTGGCCCATATGGAAAGTTGCCCGACGGCATGACGAACTTGCTTACCGCAGCACCAACGCCTCAACGTACACGAATACCATGAAGGACGTGATGTACGTTATCATTGAATCCGGCCTCATGTATACGATCGCGGCATTCGTAACTTTCGTCACATATGCTATAAAACACAACTCCCTGTATATCGCATCTAATGCTGTACGTTATTCCAGTTTATTCTCGAAAGTAGTTAAGACACCTGACCTAAGACCCACACTAGGAAGTGGGAATCGCTGGAATCGCTTTTAATCTCATTATCAATCGCACTGCGAAGGTGAAACGTGCCAAGGCTCTACCATCGTTTAGTGGCAGTCTACCCCTTCATATAATACGGCCACCACGTCATTCCACGATACTTAGCGATCGCCGTGTTCGTGTAACAATTACACGTGCCAGTTCAATGGACGAAGACTTACAGGGTCAAGAATCTGACAGAACAACTTTAGAATCTAAAGCAAGAGCAGACAGTGAATCCGTTCATGAAAGAGCATCGCTGTCGTAAAAAATGTATAATGGTGAATAGTATACAATTACAACTGTACAATATAATAAAATGTGGTGGTCGCGTTTCTGACGGACAGCCATCCCTGGCAATATGTGATATTGAAACGGCCCGGTCCTTTGGGAGAGCCCTTTAACATGCATTACGTGGGTCTATATCTCCATCCGATATACAGGCTGTGATTTTTCCTGAATTCAAATTAACCCTATCTAATCTAGCAGACTCTCGATGTCATCAGGCAGGTCCACCCGTGTATCTGCAGCTTCCCTAAAGTGCGCGGATGACAGGACATCCGTATTTTCACTAGGCCTATCATCCACAATCTCACTATCTTCTGCCAACTGAACCAACGCATCGTATATATCTTTTATGGTCGGGCGGGCCTTGGGGTCCTCAGCCCAACATGCTTCCATTACTGCCCAGATGAGGTCAGTTAATCGGCGGGGTCCCCATACATGGTTTGAGGCTGGCTTTGAGGGGCGACCCCCGGACTGAACCTTGAACATAACAGCAGCATCACGGGGGATCTCGAAAAAGGGGATCGTATCCGTGTAAATCTATGGCGGCATAAGGGATGATATGAAGGGAAAACAGCCCTCCTACCTCATAAGCAACACAAGCAAAAGCATATACATCAGTAAGCGTGCTATTGTGTACGATCTTCTCGCTCTCAAAGTCGAACAACTCAGGCGCCTGCCATCGAATAGATCCACCCCTGGATGCAGCAGAGGAGTGCGAGGTCCAGTGTAAGATACTTGGATCGGAGATGGCTGAGAGCCCAAAATCAGCAAGGCACGCCCTCCTGGAGCTACTGATCAATATGTTGACCTGTAATCGGTAACGTCAGTGTGTATCCCCGGTTTTGACATAGGAGTCTCTGGAGAAGGCCAAGTGAGGATAACAAGGAACTGACCCCTTTCAGATCTCCGTGGATGACGCCATACTCATGTAAGTAAGCTATTCCAGACAAGACATCCAAGATCTAAGGAACTAAGTAACGGACCTAAAAAGGAGCTGGGAAACTCACCAAGAGAGTCCGACACTCATCGGGATGTTGAGCCAAGAAAGTCATGATATCACCGTGTTCCATCCATGGTGAAACGAGGCAGATGCGTGCTGTATACCGATAAAGCCCGTAAATAGGAAGAAGGTTCGGATGGGACAGCTGTCCCCAAAGGATGGCCTCTGCGGAATAATGCTACACCAATCAAAACGTTATAAACAAATTGGCAAGAGGTCTGTGTTCACCTTGAGGAATACGTCCACCTGGGAAGTTTGATAGATCCGAATAACTTTCAAACACACAGTTTTCCCTTGAAACAGCCCTTTGTAGATATCTGCAAAGCTACCAGCTGCAATTGGATCTTCGCTTTCTAGCTTGACGCCCTGTAGGCTGTAAGATGCTGGATAAACGCCAGCTGCTTTTGAGAGCCTCTGCGCAGCAACAATAAGATTGCGCCTGAACTTTGCATCCAACTCCAACGCACTCAGAAGCTTCGTGGGAACACGAGTTAGCATTATGATCAAACAGGGCATCAAGTTCGGAGAAGACGGACTGTTTGAAACGCATCGAGGAGCTTCTGGGCTTCCGGACCACGGTACTGCAAGAGCCGTCTATATTTCTGGCTGTCATCAAAGGCAGCCTCCAGCCGGTAGATAAGCTGAGTCCTCCGATTTTCATTTCTTGAAACCGCTGTCACTCGATCGTCCAACACCACAGAATGCTGAGGCTCGCCAGTTACTATCTTACCAGGATATAGATTTTCTGGATCTGGCTGCAACGTAGAGGGCCCTATTTGATAATCTGCTGGCCCCTGAACTCCGAAAGCAATCCCGCCGTAGACCTCTTCGTCCGTGGGGGGAGTCTTGTCGTCGTAGTCCAGCTGAGCGGCCCTGAGAGGCCAATCGTCTAGGAGCGGGTGAACATGTCCATGAGTATGCCGCACGGGTATTAGACCCTTCCCTGTTCGAACCGACACACGTCCCAACTCTGCACCCTCTTCCTGCGATTCTCGCCGGCTGGGAACACCGTCACGGACGCCATCTTCAGGATATATTACTTGCATGTATCGAAAAATGGCAGGATTTGGTGAGAAATGGACACTTTTGGCTCGATGTGGGAGGGAAGATGGTTTGTGTTTTACTTCATAGAGATTTTCATAGAGTTCCGTTTGTGTAGCTGCTGAAAACTGAGGGAGACCACATTAGCAATGACACAGGCTCACAAAAAGAAGGTAAGTCACATCAACGTTCCGGTGTTTATTAAGTCGCGCAAGTCGCTCAAACGGGGTCTCAATGTTGTCCACGGGTATATATCCATATTCCTGAGTCCGGAGAACCATCACGAGGAACCAGAAGGGGTTGGTGTCGTCTATTAACTTCAAGGCATCGCCCCCCATTGTTGTCGCATGGCCCTCCACTGTCGCAGTGAACGGATGCACACAATACACAAGGGTGAAGTCAATCGATTCGTTAGGTATTGACAACGTAGACGATGTGGAGGAAGATTCGCTGAAATCATCCTGGTCCTCACCATGGCCATGGGAGTTATTCGCCATGATTGACCCCCAATCGTCATCATCCATATGCGCCTTGAGACGAGAAGAATCGCCCTGCCACATCTCTTTTTTGCGCCTTTGCTCCTTGAGTCAAAAGTTATAGCCTGGTAGCAGCTGAATAGAACTTCATAACCTATAGTGCGACCCCGGGAAAGGGAGAGTTCAAGCTTGATAGTGAGCAATCGAAGCATACGTCCGGTGACCCACTGTCATTGGCAGATGCAATCAATGCACGCACAGCATTGTGCACTCGCTTGTAATTGAGATATTGCACATTAAGCGCCCAAACGTCATTAAATTGAACAAATGGGCAAGGCTTTCTAGTTGTCTGGTTGTGTATGCACAGCAGTACCCTATTATGGGATATGTTGTGGGGCTGTCCACTCAAATACCTTAGGCAAGAAAGCATGAGAATGAAGGAAGTTGACCAGCTGGGATCCTAGTATTGTAGGTATAGATACTGTACAAGTAAAATAAGCGTGATAAAAGATATATGCAATGTGCCACTAACAACGAAGGTAGGGTTCGTTGTTCAATGGTTAAGAAACCCGCATCGGTGTGTCGACAGAGACACCTGAGCGGGTGGTAGCCATAGAAGCACTGCGTTGAAGATCGCTCGACCCGCCGCGAAGGAGACTCTCGCCCTCTGCCACTAACTTACCCTTTCGGCGAGTCGAGGTCACAGATCGCCGCAGGTTATGAACCACATCTTGCATCTTGGGCAGGGCGGATTTCCTGACAACATCCACAAAATGCACACGAGACGGATGGCCTCCCTCATTGGAGGCCTTTGGGGATGTGGATGGAAGGAGCGGCCTGTCCACCGGGGATGTTGTGGCAGTAATGAGATTGGCAGGAAGTATATCGTGGAATGTTGAAGGGATGCTGCCTGGGCTGACAGATGTACTTCGGGGTGTGTCTGCGAAGGTTTCAAGTAGACTCTGAGCTTACAACTTTGCCAAAATTAATGGTATTTATGCGTACCGGACTCGAAAGCGCCGGGTCGGGGAGAACCAAGGTTGGTCTTTGCCACAGGGGTGAGCAAACCGTAATCAGCCCCCGGTGCTCCTTGGTAGAGCTTTCCGTCACGGTCGCGAAAAGTATACACCTGTGTATCTGCGTCGTACCCGATACGTCGCATGCCCTCGGGCAAGCGGTAAGAGTCCTGACAATTGGTGAGTTTAAAGGTCTCTAAATTAACAAAGGATCAAATTTATACCTCTTCAAATTGCATCCAGCGATTCATTGAGTGCAGGACGTTGGTAGTTAGTGTACAAAGAGTTCTTGAGATTGCTGTGCGATGTCAGAAGACCACAAGGTAGTGCTATAATCGTCATTGTTGTTGACAGAAGCTGGTTCCTAGGTCGGGGGTTCCCGACCTGACAACTCATGCACTTGTGTCACTGTTAGTCACCATCATATTGAGCTACAATCTGATTTTCTCCATCCAACTCATATCTTTAATCCTTTTATCATGAACATCGCGCCCATACCATAAAGATGTCAAGTTACCAGTACCTTCTGTTGAACTTTGGGGCTAATCAGAGCAACCAAACTTGACGACGGCCGTTGGGTGGCCGAGGACCTGTACTTCTGTACGCGATCGTCGATACCAATCCGGCTGCCATTCTAATTCTATATCATCTGATACTGTTTCTGGTTGATGTGTTCTGTGGCGTGCAGCTTGTGACGATGATCGATGATGAGGATTGACTAGACAATCTTTGTAACTTGGCAGAACTCTTCTTTACATCGGTAATTTCTTTCATCCCCAGATCTGATACATCAAAATGTCCACTAAGGGGCCGTTCGTGGTAGAAGGGAATGGTTTCGTTCCCAGACACCGGGACTAGTTTAAATGAAGTCGGCATATTCACTCACGCTCATACCTAGTGTTTCGATAAGGCTTGAACAATGTGTACAGCGTGGTTGGTTTGGGATGCCTCGAGGCCCATCAGGTACATACATACGTCACATTCCTTTTGACTTCAAATCACTTACGGCAGTAGTTTACCCACTCAACTATCGTCTTCCATAAAGACCCCGCTCATAGGCATTCTCGACAACCTTGTCCAAATGTCATGATTTTAGTCCAAGAACCAGAACTAAGGCGAACTCTGTTTCGCTCGCGGTCGACCATTCCACGTTTCAAGCGCCTCTTCTCTCTCAAGAGCCCTCCAGTAACTCGCCTTCCTCCAGAACTGTTGGCATTTCCCTTTCCCACTGAGATTATCAACAAAGTTGGTTACCATACAGCACGCTTGGGTGATATTTTGAGCATCAGTTTAACTGTGAGTCGCCTTGTAGCGTTTTGTGTTCTATTCCGCTCAAATGTCTGTAGTGTCGGCGAGCACGAACAGCGTTACTCCCTAGGTTATACGCCACAATTGAGCTAAAGACAAATACACACTGCAAGGTAGCCTTGAAGGCATTGGCTGCACATCCCGAATTCACTCAACACATTCGGAGTCTTGTTGTGCGACCCAACAATGTAGAGAGAACGCTTGCGGGGGATTGTGTGGACGAAGCACTCATTGCAGGCCTCATTCTGAAAATAGCCAGCCGTATGCCACAGCTACGATCATTCTGTTGGGATGGGTCTGAAATGCCTGATGATAAGCTGTGGCTTGCACTACGACAATTGTTCGCTCACTGTTGCCCATTTATCTGCGCTAATATACTGATATACACCCATATCAGCTGTCCGAGGCTCAAGTCCATTAGTACTAGCGTTGGCTACCTCCCGATCGGAAGTTCTGACCGTGTACGCTTTCATACTCTCAGTGTTTTCGTACCTCTAATAAAATTCTAGCTTTTTGACTTCCGCGATCTTGTCAGGTTCTCGCTTGTAGTGAATTGTGATTCTCTCGAATGGCTTACAGGTCAGTAGCCGCGTCTCTCGCTCAGCAATGTTTTTAAACTATGATTCCCAGATGGGCGTCCAAACACTGAAAGGCTGCCCAGGCGATGCTGGCAAATGCTTCTCGAGCACTGCCCGAACCTGGAGGAATTGACCATCGGAGGTTCTGCGCCTTCTCCTCGTCTATTTGATACACGACACGTAACCGCTGGCCGATGGCCTCGGCTGCGAAAGCTTACCCTAGGAGATATGAAACTTCAACCATCCAGTGATGAGGATGCAAAGAGGCATGAGGCTTTAAGCACTTTCCTCGTGGCTCATCCCCACTTGCAGGACGTCTCGTTTCTCCAACCAGGCGGAAGCGGCTTCCCACCTTGTCTTATGTTACCTCACTCTGCACTACCCAGAATGCACTCATTTAGTGGACCCTCCAGATATCTTAAATGCTTACCTCGCCCAGAGCTTATCGAGCACTTGAGCATTACGACCCTTCACCATTGTTTATCTGCTTTCCCACCAACACACTCAGTTTTGAAGACCTTACCAGCATTGACCTCATTAACGATATGGATCGACCTATCATTTGCCAATCGCAACACGCTCCAAGATGATGGTAATGTCTTTCGTGGAATCCTCGACTGCTGCCCTGTATTACTTCACTTCGAGGTCTTCTGCTTTACGCGACCCACTTTCCACGTTGTCAGCGTCATCCTTTTAATACTTCCTTTCTGATACTCACGCGACCCTTAACATGTGCACAGAAAGAATTCTCCAACGCTCTACGCTTTTCTCCTCAGCTCTGTTCCTTCGCCCTTACCAAAATCCAAAAGTCCAGTGACGAGGACATGAGCCAGATCGCAGCCCATCTTGCACGTGACAACCCCAATATTCAGACTTTCACTCTGCGCTATGCGCAGGAGTCATGGCTAACGCACAGTGCTGGGCGTGTCAAACAGTTCGGCGAATACGAGGTCCTTTCGGATGCGGACGGTCTGCCCTCGAGTTTGCTTGCGTATGAGTGGGGCTTAAAGTCGTTCGGGCAAACATACTCCCGTCGGTATGTGACTCCGTTAAAGGCACGGACATCACGCCGGGGAAGCTCTTCGTCTCGCCTGTCGTGGTCTTCAGGCGAGCGTTCTCGCTCGCCCCGTCCCCTAAGCATTCTGTCTTTCAATTCTTTCCAATTTCCCACACGATAAAACTCGTTTTTTTGGGTGCAAAGTGTATCATCATTAGCATGTAGCATTCTATATATCAACAACCTTGATGGCTGGCACAACACGAATTGAATATGCATGAAAATGAACATCAATATTTGCGTCTGCACGGGTTTCTTTGTAAGGCAAGCTAAATCTCTTCAATCCTCGTGTCGCGACACGGCTTCCATGTCCACCTGTCTAGGAGGCTGCTTAAAAGTTAAAACAGATTGTGACAAGCATCATGGAAGTGGCAACTCCGCAATAGCATTCCATGAGTATCGGGGCTGTGATGATGTATGCAGCCTAAGCTGGCAAGTATGATGGCTTGGCTTAGAGGAAAACTGATGGACCTATTTCATAGTATGACTGGAGCTTTACCACGAAGAAAGAGCTGCTATTCAACAGTGGCCTGCGCCAAGTTCCTCATTGCTGTGAAAGTTTTAACAACTAAGATCAGAAACAGGAACCCTTTCGATAACAGGCTCCAGTGATATTCCTCTTGAACTCCAATGTCATCTATCACACTCCTTCAAACTTCCTGAGATGCGGAAGTAGTCGTTGTGATATTAAGTTTGAAGGCACGCAATGTGGATGAGTTGTATACCTGCATCAGGCCATTGTTGTGGTTGTTGGTCATTCGTGTCAGCTCCAATTAGCAGTGTGATATCTAGGGAGGATGGACATCTGGCCGTGGTAAAACAAATAGCTCAAGATCGAGTTGGGTGATATACACATAGAGTTGCTTTAATGCCTGTCTCGGTACAGTCACGAGTAGGTGCATGCAAAGACGACAAGAGTTTGTGATGATTCATCCGACGGAAAACCATTGCAGACGACACAATATTACAGGCCCTGTCTTGTAGTGTATCCTGAGGTCTTTTGGATGAGGCACATCCCAAGTCGTCCGAATCGGCACGGACGCCCGATTGTATCCACTCCGCTACCATTACGGTATCATCTCCACCTAGCGGAAGTGAACAGTTTAAAGTATGTAGGGCCATGTTGTAGGTATTGTTAACGGGTTTCACAATGATCATCCATTCTCCTGTGCTTCCTCATCGGATACCACAAGCCCTGAGGGTTTCGGTGTCATGATGCTCTTGAGGACTCGATAAGGCCAAGCGAGTCTCCTCCAGCCTCGTGACGCGATTCGGCTTCCTGGTGCATCTGTCTGAGAGGCGACGATGAACCAGATCGTGATGAGGGTCATAGGAAGGGCAGTCTCGCAATAGTGTGCCAAAGTTCCTTTGATATTGGGGTCCGAAGACAACGCCGTGATATTCATACCAAAGACCGTCTGCAGTATGGGTGAGTAGGAGATAAGGAGGGATGATCACATGTGATGCTACTCACGGCCACGAAGGATGCAGGGAGGAAGATCATCGTCAGGATTGAGACCTGTTTCATGGCACGGCTGAAACTTCATTATGAGCAGGGCCGTTGTATTGTCGGAATGAAGAGGTGATGACGAACCTATCCCTAACAGTGACCTGCGTCAAACGCCGCATTTGTTGACTGTCATGGAGGTTGACGCTACTGAACAACTAGAAGTTTGATGTCAGAAACAGTGGGTCTGTCAGAGGTATGAAAGGAAGTGACCAAGTTCATTGCGTTTTTGAGGCGTTCCGTGTGTGTTTCTCTCATAAATTCCAATCTCTCGATCTCGGATAACAAGTTTCCGCACTCCCTCGCCATTAGTTGCTGCTCATGCGAACAAAATTCTTTCGTTGGATTGGGAGTGGCGCCTATGAACTCAATCGATTTCTTGAAATCCCGAAGCATGGATGCATAGTTGAGAAGATGCGCATGGATGTTGTGAAGTGTCTGTGTCGGCTGGGTGTCATAGTTGTTTGTTGTTCGCCTCTCCTATAAATTCCAGTCAAGATAAACAATTTCAAGTTGGGACGAAGAACTTTGTTCACGTACAAGCTTGCCGATATATATGTAAAGTTGCTCTAGGGCCTGGTCCCACGCGTACAGTGCGTACCACATGTAAATGAGAAGGACGAAAGTAGGATCTTCCGTGTTTTCTAGTATGTCACTCCAGTACACCGAGGAACCGGCGTCTATGACGCGTGATTGTAGATGTTGTGCGGCGGTAGACTTTGACTCGTTTGGATGGAAGGAGACGATGGTATTGTCAGCAGCCGAGCGAATCATGTGCACAGCAAGCAATTCGTGAACTAGGGTGATATCTGGGAAAGACCGCTCAGTATGAGAGATCAAACACAAAGAGGGAAGTAATGACCCTGATTATCTGAAATTGGAAGTATACTTCCTTGATAACCATCGTAGTTACCTGGAAAATTCCCGGTGTCATGGAGCATATATAGAGCCTGAAATATAGAAACATACGATTGTCGACGACACTAACAAAAAGTAGAGTGATGGTAATATCTGTTAGATGCAGAGTCAGTCGCCATTGGAGCTTCATCCACAAAAGAAGCCGCACGGTCACCAAGGCCCTCACGAAATTTTTCTTGATACCGCGTTGGGATCCTATTCAAGGAAGATGAGAAGAAGAAAGGCTCAATGCTGTATCTAGGATTGTATGTAGAACATCAGAGTCGCAAATATTGAGATAACACTATCATTCACTTACTTTGTTCCCAGCATTTGTAAAACGGGGCCGGATGGCTTTTCCAAGAATATTGTTCTCACACGGATACCTAGTGGGCGAGGAGCTTGAATTTGCTCCCAAAATGTGCTCTCACGCCCATGCTTGATAGTACTATTCCTTGGTATGAACGGAGGGCGGTCTGAGATATCGACAGAACGAATTATGCATTCATGTGGTGTGTAGTGGATAGCCTCTTCGATTTTACTTCGCCTCACTTGCGACGACCTCCAATTTGGGAACTGAAGGAAACAGCTTCGTTGTAAGCATGATGGCCTTGGCATTGAGCATACTTGAAGACTTTACCTGGGACTGTGGGTATTTTCGCCAATCTCGGCGTGGGTTAGCAACTGTGGGCGAGTTTGTACAATAAAATTGTTGCTCATGATGAAGATCGCTGAAATCTTTCCATGGCCACGGACCTAGAAAGTATTAACATGCAGAGAGGGACGATATGACAAAGTACTTACCCGCAGGCGCACCATGGCGTCTCGATATGGGTGTTTCTGGAGGGCGAGGTCCAAGATCAGAGGACTGTACAACTCGTTTTGCATTTAGGAGGGCAAGCACAGCACGATCCATGTTCTCAAGTGGTGGGAGGGAATACTCCTCGTAGTTGGGGTTAGTGATAAACTTTGCACCAATTTAATGTGGAGTGCTACGAGATTCGATGTCGCTTGCTCCGCCTTTGACGGGTGGCAGCGTAGCATTGCCAGACTAGTAAAGGAAATATGAGAAGACTTGGCTTATAAGCCCTTTTTACTAGCTCAATCAGCGCAGGGTTGCAATTTGGAGCAGAGGTGGAGTACCAACATTCGAAGGCAACCAAAAGACAGCTCCTTACACTTCGGAGTCGAGGAGGAGTCGGCACCAAAGTTTGGCATCGCTCCACTACTTGGAACCAAATTCAAACCAAATTGGTTAGGATTCTTCGAGGGGTAGGTCCACTAGGGTAAAAATCGCAAAACGGTTGCGATGCTGCCGCTGAAGGTGTTGAAATAATAGTGGTACAGGTTCCAGCTTTAGGCCTTAGACTTGGAGTACCTTGAGTTGCTCTGTGCACTATACACCGCACAGTGCAGTGGTGCACAAGCACCTCAGGCGCCCTCCTTAATAGGAGTCAGTGGCTGTGCTCAATAGTCACGTGGGGACCCGGACAGCGAACAATAATGCCAAATAAGTTTCCCATGACGCACTCCTTCCGAGTCTGAACCTCTGAGTCTCTGGTATCCCACCAACCATGTTATCCCTAACACGCACCCTTGTACGTCCTACGCTATCCCGTCCATATGTGGCGCGATCGGTTGCGGCGCTGCATACGCTGCCGGACTTGCCTTATGCCTATAATGTATGTTACAGGCGGTCTTCAATTTTTGGCCCACAAACACTTACATGAGCAGGCACTGGAACCCCATATCTCGGAGGAAATTATGAAACTCCATCACACTAAGCATCACCAAACTTACGTCAATGGCCTCAACGCTGCAGAAGAATCGTATGCTAAGTCCGACTCAACCAAGGAAAAAATTACCCTTCAGGCTGCTCTGAGGTTTAACGGCGGTGGTACGTAATAATAACCGCTGAATAGCTTATGTTTTGGTCTACAATCCTTCCCTCTAGGTCACATTAATCATTCCTTGTTCTGGAAAAATCTTGCTCCTGCCAACACGACGGGTGGCAAGCTGCAAGATGGTCCCTTGAAGTCTGCTATTGAACGCGACTTTGGTTCTGTGGAGGCTTTCAAAAAAACTTTCAATGCATCAACTGCTGCTATTCAGGGTAGTGGTTGGGGATGGCTGGTACGTCATCTTGATATCCACCTCACCCTGTATTTTGACCATTGCCAGGGCTTTAACTCGAGAACAAAGAAGTTGGAAATTGTCACAACTGCTAACCAAGACCCATTGATCTGTGGGTATTCTCATTTTTGAACTTTCAACCGAGAACCAAAGGCTTCATTTGTCACAGCCCACACACCCATAATCGGTGTCGACATCTGGGAACATGTTCGTAAAATTTAATGAACGAATCTACTACCATTTTCTTATGATCTTTCTTCTCAGGCTTTTTACCTCCAGGTAACTTTTCCCGTGTTCCTTGCCCTCCCAATAATCTAAAACCTTCATAATCAGTATAAGAACGTCAAGCCTGATGTGAGTGTACCCTCAATTTCCCGGTGGTCTTGATTTGACCTTGTTCCAGTACCTTAATGCCATCTGGAACGTCATCAACTTCGAAGAGGCCGAGAAGAGGCTTCTAGAGGTTGCAAAGTAGAGGTGCTGCTATTATAATGTTGCTTTCAACTTTCACATAGTCTACAAGTTTACTACAACTTCAAGTTCAACGTACGATGCTATATAGCCACTTGTGCATACCGCCTTATTCTCATTCCCCCAATTAATCTCACACTCTTTCTGCACCCACATTGCAGTAACGGCTGGTCGCGCTCTTTTTGATAGATACATGCCATATCTCGTCACAGGTGATCGCCCAACACCAGCCGTTCAAACTGCGTTTGTGTTTAAACAGCAGCTGCACTATATTGGCATCTTCGCACCAAATTTTTAAACCAAGAGATGGATGTTATAGCTTTCCTTGTGGGAGAGTGTGGAACGAAGCTTTGCCAACTCTACGCTTTGTTACTCCATGTTACGACGGATCCTCGGCTGTCACTGCTCCAAGGGAATATAATTTCTTTGGCATCCTTCGTTGTGGGCAAGAACTCTATCGTTTATTCCACATGCATCTACCACCCCGACCACTAATTCCTTTACATCCAGAAATCGTTCAATTCGATGGATTTTGCTTTCCGCCACCTGCAGGATGCAACAGTCAGGGCTCTTCCAAAAAATGCCGCATTCATCATCCGTTCCTACAGAGATTCCATGTGGTGCTCAGGACTAGATTGCAATAACACTCTACAAAGTGTTAGGAAGGACCTCCAATACCCTATACCATATTGTGGCTGAGAGTGCCAATTACAAGATTGGAAGCATACCAACTTTCCAGTCTGCCCCGTTTTACGTGACCTGATCACTCAGATCTGTTCTTCGAGAAGTCACGGAAAGACTTTCGTCATAGTAGATTGGACATCCTGACCAACTGGTTGGCGACGGGTGTAAGCGAAACGATTCTTAGTTATGTAGGAGATTTAGAGCGGCCCATAGCAAGTTTACCTAATGGGACTGAATGGACGCCTGGATTCGACGTTTAGCATGACAGTCACCGGTGTCATCTAGCAATTTGGTGCTACAGGGAGTGGTCTAAAGTATTAACAATGTGATAGTCTCATTTTTGGGGCAACTCGTAACTCAACTCAGAATGGGCAATGAAAATGACAGGAAATGACACGGTCACGGTCACGATGTTGCTCTTCTAGTTGATGAACTCCGAATTCAACCTCAAGAGTCCAACCTCTTAACACTACAGTACCTCAACTTGCTGATCCTCACCTCTGTGGGCTTTGTTTAATTCTCTGTGTGGATCAGATTTTCTCAACGGCCCACCGGTGCAATGATCTTGGTAATGGCCTAGGAAAAAAGCGAGGAGGTCTGCTGATAGCATATCACGACATATGGAACACATTAGCCATTTTTTTTGTCCACCAAAAGAACAAAAAAAACAGACGCAAAGACTCCCGCTATGTAACTGTCGCTTAACAGATACAATCATCCAGAATCACGAAACGCTCATACTTCCCTCTTGGAAGAAGTAAAATGGAGTTGGAACTGGAATTGAGAAAGAATGTGACAGATCTCCCTGGATGTTCATCATCCAGTATCGGCACCTATTGTCCTATCGACGTACTCCGGCTCATATCAAAGGCGTTGTTAGATGTTGGAGTCATGAATAGCGAAAGGCTCCGAGCCTGGCTTATGTCCCCGGGTGATTTACTGCCATTGGGTGGAGATACCTTTGCAAATGCTGCTCGTAGCATGGAAAGGGTGCGGAGTGGATTCCAAATCTGCGCGGGCAATACATGGTTGACTTAGGTAAGTTTAACATCAACAGTCTACGATAATCGTTAAACCACTTCTACAAATAGTATGATCAGCCATCGATCGCGTATTGGGCTCGTAATTCAACAAATGGCTCCCACCATTGTAGTCCTTTCCATACATTTCTACCGAGTGCACATCCTCTTAATCTGCACTACTCTGCGTCAGAGAAACAAACGTAATGCATTTGTTTATCCAGTCTATCGGGACCTGGAACCAGAGGGAGAATTCCCTTGCGTGTTTACTGTGGCAATATGTGTGCGAGAGAGCCCTTCTATGCTAGTAGTACAGGGTACCATGGGAAGGAGGTCTCCGGCGATACAATCCCAATGTTCAAGGACGATGACAGTAAGCATATCTCGTATCCGTCAACATTAAGCTATATCTCATGTCGTGTCTAAGAACATTTGTATCTTGTAGGAGACTAACCAGAAACTCAAACTTCGTGTTTGTTTGGTTCCCAGTGGTGTCCTCCATTAAGAGGATCATAACCTTACGGACTTTCCCTTGGAACTCCTACCCTTCGTGGATGAGAAATGCGCCTTATGTTCAACTTTTGGTCTTTCCGGCCATAGCAATATTTGTGTGTTGTTTGAAAACAACTTCCATTGTACTGTCTGGCCAAGTCACATGCTTGCAATTGGCCCATCTTCGGTTCTCGAATTTGGCTCATTGTGCTTTAACCCTCTTCTTAACCTACTCCCACATTACCCACTTGACGCGAATATCTCACAGCAACTATCATCTTGATTCTACATATTTTTACTTTTCATTGCAACACCTCTCACATTCCTCCAACCGCGATGTCTTCAGGGTCCTGGGGCACCTATGGGAAACAGGTCGAAGATGTGTTCGGTGGCCCTAACATCGTAGGCCCTTCGAGCCATTTTACAACACCTGGAGCAGTAGGAGTGGCTGTTCCTCAAGCCCCAAGCACAATGACTTGGGCTTCATCAGCTGGCCAGCCATGGCCAAATAACCTCGTCGCTTCAGACGCGTCATTATTTCAAGTTCGCCCAATAGCACCTGAACAGTCGCCTGTCGTTGCCAACCCAGTTTCAACTATGATTACACCATCTCGAGAGCACCAACCGTGCGTATCGACCGCCGAATCTCAACGCTCGTTCACAATGGCCTCTTCGTTCCCACCACCCATCAATAATTATGTGAACTCTGCGACCAACGGCTATGTCACCGCGCCACGGAAAAGGGCACAGGCTCACTTTTCTATCGCGAGTGCATTGACAGTACTATCACAAACCAGGAAGCGCAAGGCTAGTATGACTAGCGAGGAGCCTGAATATGATGTCGAGAATCGAGAACCCGCTAATTTCCAGGCCAGCGAGAACCCGCCAGTTAACAAGCGCGCAAGATATGATGCCCAGGATGATCACTTGTATGTTCTGAGCTTTCTATTTAGGTGCGGTTTCCTGACAAACAAATCGTTTCAGGACCTCACAGGCCTTATTTGCACGGCTTCCCCTCGGCGGATTGGTATCTCAGCCTTCCGCCACGAGTACTTCAATGACTGGGAGTAACTCAGCTGCCATATTAGAAGGACCCTTCGCCAGTGCTGTAGTCCCTCGGACGGATTGTATGTATGATAAATCGGCCGAGGACTCAATGAATTTCGCGTCGCAGCTTGTGCGGGAATTTGGGGACCGAATTTTCTCGGAACAAGAGTTCGAGAAGTTCCTAGGGTCACTTGGTCCAAAACAACAGGGGCTCACAACTGGTGACTTGGACTCTGTTACGTCTCCCGTAGTCTCCGTTGAAGAAGCAGTGCCTCCTATCCTTGAACCCAACGCTGTGCAGAAACACCTTCATATATCGCACACGACAGCGCCACTCAAGCCCGTTTTTAGCGAGAACGCGCTTCAGCAATGCCGAGCCATCACTCCAATTAAAATTTCATCTGTCGATAACGCTTATACTAGTTATGACGCTCAGCGCGAGGCGGAGACAGTCCCCATGCAGGTTCCAGTAGTCCACAACAACGATATTCCCTTTTCTCAACCACTCCAGACCCAGTTAGGTGTCTCGGAACCATTTGTGATTCCGTCCACCGTCGCTCCCGCCGCTACTATAATTATCCCTGTACCCGATGCTCTGCAATGCAGCACAGAGTTCGAAACTATCGTGGCAGCATTTGAAGAGATATATGGGCCAGTACATATGCAACCCATGTCCGAAAACTCACAGCAATTGCAACGCGCTCAGCTGTCCGGCCCTACTCCCGCGCAAATCCTTGAAGAGGCTTACAGGGGTCCTACTCGCGAAGAGATTGACAAGATACTCGCGATAGCTTATGAAGAACCGGAACCCTTGGAGACTGTCCCGGCTGCGAGCACGGCTGATCTCGTGCAAGATGCTCTTTTGTTTCTGCCCCAGCAATATAACCAGAGCACACCGGTCATTCAAGACACGCTGACATCTTGCTGTGCTTCAAGCTCAAGTGGTGCCCAAGTCACCCAAGACGGCCCAGCCAATCGAGGTGTCCAAATCAACCATGGTTCCCCGATCTACGAAGACAACCCATCTGCCCAAGACGCCCTCGAGGTTCACCAATTTGCGCCACAGTGCCAAGCCACATTCTTTGGGCAGAATACCAACGTGCACCAGGTCGCGCAATTTGAGCAAGGGGCTGTGGTACATCAAGCTCCTCATTCGCACCAAATCACCTCTTTTGGACAGTGGCCACTCTCAGCCACACACAGCCCGATTATGAAGCCTAATACAGTGCAGCAACCCAACCCTCCCATCGAAATGGTCATTCCAGTCTACAATCTTAACGAGGGCTACGCCTCTCCAACCTCAGACGCCGTACTCAATTTAGTACGCTCCTCTAACATGCAGGCCCAAACCCAAAACCAAACTCCAGCTACTGCAACGTTCTATCCCACCTACGATCTTACGGAGAGCTATAACGTTGACACAGCTTCAGTTCCGGATACAGCATCAAACCTAAATCGAGACTGGGACATGCAGGGGCACTACGAAGCCCTCCCCGCTGAAACAATCCGTTCCGCCTACAATCTTATCGAGGACCGTATCGTAGCCCCAGCAGCCCGACCCCTCGAGGCGCATGGCCAGCCTCAACACAATATCCCCGCCCCAGCTCAAGCCTCAGCCTCGGCAGCACTTACCCCAAACCCTTATTCCTCCAGTAAAACTGCAAAACCACCAGCAGCTAGGCAGACTCGTAAGAAGCAGGCGCCAAAGGGACCACGGAAACGCCAGGCCGCGGCTTCCCCACCATGGGGCGGCGCGCATCCAATTCTGCAAGTAGCTCAGCAAGAACCAGTAGCGAAGCCTGAAAATGAACGTACTAGCTCCTCTGCTGGCTGGATCAACTTTCCCGATAACAGTAGCCATAGCTGGAGCGCTGACCTTGGGTTTAAACTTGATAATGCACTTCCACAACCGAGTGATCAACTATCGGAGTCGATCTATCCACCTCCCCGTCAAGCCGACGACCTTCGCCGCACTGTAGCGGTGGGTAATGCGTGCATTTCCCCGGGGGTGCCACAGTCGGCGCCCGTTACCGCCTCTATTCCTACATTCGTCACACCCACTCCCCACGCCCAGTTCGATTACTGGCAAGGACTAATTCCTGGTTCACGTACAACATTCTTAACTGACTTCAACGAAGCCAGCTTGGAGGTTGAACTCGGCTACATTGACACCCAGTAAGCTACGGGGAAAACAGCAAACATTTGCCCTACATAACGCTGCATTTTCCTTTCCATCGTCTGTAGATTTCTACCCCTGTGATCAACCTGTGATACGTTTTCCCTCCCTACCTACCCATATCAGCAGCATCCTACTGCCACAACCGCATCTGTTACTCATACACTCTCCACGCACATATCTTCACATCATATCTACCGCATACACCTACGATTATTCTACCGTCACCACTGTGTTTATGGATGACTCTGGAATCTACAACTATATCTACCCGCATAGCACGTATCACTTGTTCATGAATATAATCCCAAATTGACATATCTCGACTCCCAACTTAAAATCGGATGAGGCCTGGGGATGGTCGAGTCCTGATCAATCATTCACATGTAACACTGCTAAGGCGAGGCGGAGTGAGAGGGAATGACCTTTCACCAGAGTCATAATAAATGGATATGTCTGGCCTGACTCTGGCCTGCATCTGCCAATAACATTTTCCCCACGCCACCTGACGACCTTGCCCCTGCAAGGATTTCTGTTCATTTCAATTTTGAGCTAAGCTGAAGGTTATCCGAAGCCCTCAGAATAATCTAAGCATGTAAGTGTTCCCCACAGCCCTTTAAACACATTTTAGGGACTTAACAGTTATTACTTACCGTATCTCACCGTGTACTGTAAACAGGCGTGACTGTGACTGTGCCGTACCGTGGGTGACGGTGGCACCCTCCCAATATCCACCTCACGGACGGTCCACGGGTTACCGTGTACCGTTGACCACCATGTTTCCACGGTC